>JANTOP010040514.1:0-10681 GCA_027564815.1 Symmerus nobilis | reverse complement strand
TTTACAAAACTTTAAATCGCTCTCCTGAAAAATTGCAAAAAACGACTTAAGCGGTTAATGCTTGGAGCCACAGATATACAGTATAATAGTTTTTAAGTTCTATTAATGATAATAATTTTTTAAAAAAGTTGATTAACTTATTTTGATTATGTATTAATTTTGAGGCCATGGCCAGGCCAGGCCAGGTATTTACCGATGCTCTAAAATATATGTAACTGTCATCTTTCATAAAACCTAAATTGTAAATCTGTTCAATATGTTAAATATCCTTTAGAAATATTATAATATAGGTGATCAATTCATATTTTTTATTTTAAGTACCTACCTAATCATTTAAAATTATAAAAGATTTCCCGGTAAAGGATTCACCTCAAATGGTATTCAAGATTTTGTTTGGCTTAGAATTTAAATGAAATGAATGCCATTTCATAAAAAATATACACGATAGCGATTATCAAACGTGATAAATATATGTATTAATTTAAAATAAAACAAACTTTAAAAGAATTAATGTAAAGTAGTGAAATAGAAAATTTCAACCAACGATGAGCGTACATCTATAAATGGCTTTACAAATTAGCCATTATGATCACATCAATTAGGAATAAAAATTTATATTTAAATTTAATTTGCAATTATTATAACAAAAATTAAATTTAATATTTAAGATTATTAATACCATGTTTACACCATACATACTCTAAAAGAATAATACCTACTATTATTAAACTAAAAATTCACCTCTTCGATTTACACCAATCAACATTATTTTCATATGTGTGTCATATTTCTCAGTCTAAAAGTTACATCTTGATGATCCGATTTAATTTTAATTAGATTCCTGTCTTTTAATGGGAACACTGATTGAATTTTACCATATATTTCATTAGAAATCAATATATACTATCAATAATGTATAATATACTTTTAATAAATAGAATATCGAAATAGTAAAAAAGCATGCCATAAGATATTTAAACATTTTCCTAAGGGTTTGCAAAATGATATTTTTAAGCTATATACTTTTATTCTATCGGTGTAAACGTAAACATAGTATAAGATAGCACGTGAGATATCAATAAGATAATTGCATAAAATATATTATTATTATATTAAAATATTAATACTTTTTTAAAAAGATAAAAAAAACTTTTATAAATAGTCCCTACAAATCTAATATATAAATATTACAATAGAATGTTTATCTGTGTAGAATTACAATATCAAAATATATCATAAGCCATTAATCAGTATAATTTTAACTTTCTGAAGTTATCAAAGACTTGTATCGACAGCCTTTCACGCTAAGGCGCTCCTCGATAATTTGTCTGATTATAACCAGTTGTTAATGTGAATATATTTGATGGAATAATTTTTAAACGTAGTGTATGTATATTTTCATAAGTAATTAATGGAAGACGTTCAATTGTATTTACCAACCTCTATTAATCTAATCAGGGTTGAGTTATAATTAGGTAAACGTACCATAATAAGAGACGCACGCAAGCATGATTACGCTAAGTCGCAAATATTCTGAAATTTTGGTTTACTGAAATTACAGAGAAGCTAACAGATAACAAATTTCATTAATTAAATTGATGCCAATAACCTGACCTTAAAAATCACTAATGGTTTAAAATTTTAAATTATATAATTTTTTTTCGTTCATGATGATTATTACCACACTATAGTTGATGGCGATTATCTTCAATTTTTGTATTAATCCATTTAATACTGTTTCATAAAATATTTCAAACATTTTACTTATAATTATGTGTTTATTTTGATAGTATACTCATTTAAGATTGGTCGATTTAACTATAAGGTCTACGGTACCGATTTTATTTTCAGTAGAGTAGAATTTTATAATTTTTTTTAATTAATACCTATATTATTACCGGTTTTAGTTAAGTTTATTTTGTAATTATTTTATTGTTTTAATTAAATATAAATAATATATTCAGTGTCTAAGTTTTGTAAAAATAAATCCTTGTTACATTTTCAACAGGAAAATTGTGATATTTTTTTTTTTATAAACATACAGATAATCTTTATTTTTATATTCTATAAAATATATAACAATGAAGAGGTTATTGAATTTCCATGACCCGTTCAACTAAGAACTCACGTATATGCTAACACAGCCCATTAACGTTTTGAGATTATTTTTTAACGTAATCTAAACATAGATTAAACAAAATTTTAAGTATTAATATTGGTGATACAAATTATTAAAAAAATTTGTTAAATTTAAAGTCTGAACAATAAATATTTGAATATGTGCCATAATAGTTGGATAATAGCTTTAACTCTTATTGGCTGTAAGTGTTTTTTTATTGATCAGCTATTAACTTTTTTTTTTAATTATACTATTCTAGTATTAGGATATTTGAAATATTGAAGTTGATGCTTGTATACAGGTGTTTAATAGTAAATGATGTTTATAAGACATAGGGTAAAATAGTATAACTTCTATGATCTAGCTAGAACATGCGGACGAATGTTAGCTTAACATAATTAGTTAGGTAATCAATCATATACAGAATCATTGATTCATCATCATTATTCACTATCAAACTTCAGTTTTGGATGTAATTCACATATTCACATGAAAAAGGTCGGGTATTTCACTTTCATCTAATAAGGTATAAAACGGCCATGTAAATTGTTGACATCCAAGTACTAGCAGAGTAGTGAGAAAAAATCCATCTTTGCCGACTAAATGTCTGCCTAAAAGTTTTATATTACTCAGGTAATAATTCTTATTAGTGAATTCGATTCAAATTCAGGGTGATACTGGTAGCCATAAATATGAAATCATCATCTTTACCTTACTTCTCAGGGGAGCATAGGTGCTTCCATATGGAAGTTTCTGTGACTTATTACAATTATTTAACGATTGAGGCTAGGTAGTCAATCTATCGCTCAACCGTATTTGTTGTTTCTTTATTTTGGTCATTTAATCCATTGCTGTGAACCAATTACATATTTAATAGCAATGGATTGAGATAATAATTTTTTTGTGATGTCGACACCTGGCTTCGAACCTGCAACCTCCCTCTTCAAAGCGGGCGTCATACCCATTATGCCATGAAGAGGTCCTGTTGTCACAAGTGACCTTCCCTTATAAATTGTTAACTAAGAGCTATAGCGTTACAATTGAACAAAATCCATTGTAACAAAATTGTAGCCAAAGGTTCACTCGAAACGTTGGCGTGCCACAGCCGTCTCAAATGCTAAGGGAAAAGAATAGAAAAATGTTGAGACCAAATGTGTGACAACATGCCCCGGTCTACCCTACTATATAAACATACCAATAATATAACTTTAACTACTACCGTAAATTTTAAAAATGAAGTCATTAAGTGAGGAAGTATGCAAAGCAATTTTGCACAAACTTCATTACGAGAAAGGTATTTATATTCATTGTAAAATAAATTTTAGAAGATTTTTTAATAATGTCCGATATCTCTACAAACGAATAAAGTAAAAGAATAGAAAACAGCACAATGTCTCCAAATTGAAAAAATTGTTCGAAGAAAATGGTTCAATCAAAACAGCATTGAGTGGTTATATCTAGTTGGGATCGGGAAGATTACTTAATTTTCAATATATTTTTAAGCCGTTTAAATAAATATGTATTATGAAATGGACTGTGCTATCGAAATATACTATATACCGGAATATACTATCGAAAAGTAGATATTTTAAAGTATAGTTATCACATTTGCCTTTTTTTGAAACATTGAATAATGAGGGAATCTCAAAAGACGCCTTTTTTTCGAGACCACTCACTGTGCCCACGATATCTTCCGAACCTTTTGTCTGATATCCAAACCAAACCAAACAAAACTGGGTTAGTACATTATCTCCTCATTATTATAACGAATAGTAATGCAAAATTTGAAATCGAATGGTCAAATACTTTTGAGAAAATGTTTTGTAGGGCAACGGCCTATTTCAAAGAACACTGCTTTTAGATAATCGCTTAAAAGTTTCAAATTTACCGATTTTTCAGGTGGCGCGTAGTAAGCCCTACGAGAAAAGTACATTAAGGCCAACATGGCTTCTTGCACATTCAAAAGTTAATTAATAAATCCAAGAAAAGTGAAAAAAACCATGTAGGTTTTATTGCACTTTCGAAATTGCATGAAGACAACGGAAAAAGTACATTAAGTCATACGTGACTTATTACACTTTCGAAAGTCCATTACTCCATACTTGAAAAAGTGAAACAAGCTATGAATGATTTGTTGCACTTTTGAAAGTGCCACATGCAGCAAACGTAAGACAGAATTCAGTCCATGCATCTTAGCCTTTGCGGCTCTAGCAGCTGTATATTATAATAGAACGTAATGTTTTTATTGCTCCAATTGCACAGCTCTGTAATCGGTAAACTTTTGAATTTTTTTCACTGTTAAAAATGGGTGATAAGCATCTACATTTTAAAATAGGATTTTGCAAGGTAAAAATTAGGATTTTGCAAAGTAAAAATAGTTTAATTGTCTTCATATGAAGGAAAATATCCTATATTTGCAAAATCTTATATTTACCTTTCAAACTCCTATTTTCAAAGCAGATTCCCACTTTTACGACGCAAATTCAATTCACCTGTTTAAAATTACTACCTATCATCCCGCAGTCTTCCTTTTATGGCAGAGTTAGAAAGTATAAAAAATTTGAAGCCCTTGCCAATTGCACAAAGCCACATACACGTTTTGTATATAAGGCATCGTCTTCCATTCTACCAAAGTTGTGCGCGAACTAAATGGTGTGCCAACTAAGTGATGTGCGAGGTAAGTGTGTAAAGTGATTCAACTTTGAGGTTGTACATTTTTTCCCGAAAACCTATTACTTCGCGGCCGCAGATTACGCGGGGGAAGACGGTAGAAAAGATAGTCATGACTATAGGAAATTTCCATCTCGGAAGTAAACAAACACCTGTTGCGATGATATTTTACACTTTCGAGAGTGAATTAAAAAATATCGGTCTTATTGCATTTTGGAAAGTGCCTGAAGAATGGGAAGAGTACAATAAGGCTTACATGGGTTCTTACACTTTAGAAAGTGTCAATTAAATCATACGAAAAGAAGTCAAAGAAGCCATAGGGCTTAATGCACTTTGAAAATGCAAGAAGCCATAAAAGTCCGAAATGTATACTATATATGTATATAGCTTCTGGCACTTTTCTCGTAAGGCTTATTACCGTATGGCTTGTTGCACGACCCCATTTTTCATAGTTAATTTTATTCTCTCTCAACTTATGTAGGCAGCGTTTTTTTATTGCAGAATGACAGCCGTACAGAATGTACTTGTACAATTGTACATATTGTCCGTTTATTTCCTCGAATGTATGCAGATGTTGCATATTTTTCCGTTTTTTTTGGTGGCATGCAGAATGCATGCGGAATGAGCCGCTTAGACTGGTAGTCTATTGGCACGGACCAGGTCGGCCGAGTAGTTGATCATCCACGACAACCAGACTTTCATCCGAAACTGTAAATACACTTCACGAAATATAATTTTTTTTCGGCAGAGCAAATGAATAAATAAAAATGGATGGTTTGTTCTAGGTCGGCCGACTAATCCCATCCCCTTAAATAAAGTTTCTATGAAATCATATCCTTTATAAATATCAGTATACCTACTTTCCAAAAAATATTAAGTATTATTTTAGAATTAATTACAATTGTGGGTTTTAAAATAAAATGAATTGCTCATTATAATTATGCTCTTCATGTCTGTTCTTCACTTGAATTTCGATTAATAATAAATATAATTTGATGAGCAATATTTAAATGAGTTATTATGATTATTTAGGTAAGTTAACAAAAGATAAGGAATGTGAATCGGAAGGAAATCCCCTTTAGAAATAATTATATCAATTTCATGAGTAATTTAAATTACGAATATCATAGAACACCATTAATTATATGATACATATTTATATGTTTATAATATTTTGAGGTATACATAATGCATCATTATATAGATTTATTTGGAATATTACAGATCAAAATAATTAATTTTAATTACATTCAAACAGTGACTAATTAATACTTTCTGTTATATATAATGTTACATTAGTAATCAATGCTCTACCTTGGAACTCAAATGATTATGATGAATCATCAAACATTAACTATGGTAATGGAAATATTAGGGAATATCAACATTATGATAATCCTTTTAGGAATCATAATCATAATCGATGCTTTAAGAATTTCAA
The DNA here is from genome assembly GCA_027564815.1 of Symmerus nobilis. Lineage (NCBI taxonomy): Eukaryota > Metazoa > Arthropoda > Insecta > Diptera > Mycetophilidae > Symmerus > Symmerus nobilis. The sequence goes on along the minus strand of JANTOP010040514.1, from coordinate 4,451 downwards.
TACGCAAGATTGTAATTGCGTAAATATTAAATCCTGTTCACCACTCGTTGATGTTTTAATCAAGAAATCAAATTTCCTACCAAATGAAATATCTAACCAAATGAGACACATGGCTTGCGGTTATGAAGGAAGTGAAATGAAAATTTGTTGCCCTTTCGATTCTCGTAATCGTCGACACAGTTTCGATGAGGATAAAATAAATGAACGTAACGCAAATCGCGATAAATGGGTATGGGATGTTGAAGATCAACCTGAACAAAAATTCTCTCTTCATTCACGTTTTCATAATCATGTACCTAACGAGTCATGGGAATATTATAATTTCCATCAACCGCCCAAACGACGTGGACAGAAGAAAAGGTACTTATTCCATTTCGAAGATCCAAAATCGTTTAAGAATTGTCCACCTCGAATCTCCCATGAATTCGAATTACCAGTCGAATTTAATGGCATCAAGAAGATAAAAATGGTAAACGGTCAAACTGAAATGGTGAACACAGAAGAAAGCGTAACATCTAATGCAATCGATGAACCGCCTGGAAGTACTACTGAAGTTGTTATAACTTCGAATCGTGAATCAGCTATTGGGCTGATTAATACAGCAATGTGTGGATTATCAGTTAATACACGAATCATTGGTGGAGAAGATGCTGGACCGGGTCAATTCCCATGGATGGCACGTCTAGCATATCGAAACATAAGTCAGTACATATAATACATATATAATTTGATTTGATAATAAAAACTTTCATATTGATTTTCCCTAGCTTCTCAATTAATATCTTATCGCTGTTCTGGATCCGTTATCAGCGATCAGTATGTTGTAACCGCTGCTCACTGTGTTACAAATTTAGTTGATGATTTGGAAGTGTAAATATCTTGATGATGCGAAACATAATTATTATTAAATTTAATATTATCGTCTCATTTTAGTGTATTTATTCGACTCGGTGAATTGGATACCCGAACTAATTTATGCAATAATAGTGTATTGTGTTCAGAGCCACAAGACTACGCGATTGATTCAATTGTGCATCATCTAAATTATAATATTCCAAAATATTCTAATGACATAGCTTTAATAAGGTTACATCGACCTACGAATTCAAGTATTAAATTAAAATACATAATATTTTCCCTAAGTCAAACCTAGACGCAGATTCCCCCGGAGGTGGAAAACCTTAATCTTAAATCATCAATTTAACAGTCCAGTATTTTGAAATTACATATTTATTTTCTAACTCAAAATAATAATTAAAGAAAATCACGAAATTCTAATAAAAGTAAAAGAAAAATATATAATTTGAAAATCTTTATGAAAATCAGAAAATGTCATGAATATTGGAAAATATCATAGGAATTCCCAATATTGGGAATATCAGAAAATTTCGTTGAATTACATTAATTTTATTGTAATAATTCGTAATTGCATGAAAGTTCGGAAATTTCGTAATATACAACACCAAAAATGTTATAAATTCAATTTAAAAAAAAAAAACTTGGAAACATTATGAAAATCGGAAAATTTCAAGAATATTGGAAACTGTAATAAATAATTAAAAATCGATAATTCGAAAAATCTAAAAGTCTCAGAACATTTCCCTATTTTCAATCAATTTCTTAATTTTTATAAAATATTTATTAACATTTCCATCCTTAATTCCCTTTCTTAACTCTGAAAATCTGGCCACTGCATTTTTGACTTAGAGAAAATTGGTTGTATTATAATAATTGTAAATTTCATTATTATATTTCAAATTTCTAATTCATTTAAAAAATATGTATTTTAGCTTTTATAATGCCATTATGCTTGCCATCTGGTCTGTATGCAATTAATGATGAGAATATATTTGGAACAAGTGGAATAATTGCAGGATGGGGTGCAACAACAAGAAGTAAGTGCATATAAATAATAAATATATACCGTTCTCCCTTCGACATTCGCGGGGTTGACAGTCGCAGATTTGATTATTCATGCTTATAGAATGAAATTGACATAGGAATGAAAGATTTCAGATTAATAGTCTTGAAAAATTTTAAAAATGTAAGCAATTCTACCTGTTAAAGATAAAGTGAGTTAAAAAATACTGATTGGATACACGCGACAGCCTATGGTTATTTAAATCCGAATGTCAATCTACTAGTTATAGGCTTAGAAAGTCCCCGTAATTACTCCATTATATTTCGAGAATTCTCTGAAGAAGACAAAAATTAACAACTAAACTAGTATAATTTAAGTAGAAAGTATAATTTGCAAGAAATGTTCAATCTATCATTTGGCACTAAAATTTTCAAAATCCGATCCCCCAGTTCAGACTTATAGCTCTTTCATTCGATTTTAAGAGAAACAAAGTTACTTGCGGTATTTTCACATTCGCTGTTTTTTTTTTTTTTTGAAACCATATCCCCGCGAATGTCAAGGAACCACTGTATAAGAAAAGAATAACAGTTGTAGTTATTCAGTTTCTACGCCTATACCCCTGCTGGTACCCACCCCTTTCGATTTTGATAAAAGTTTCAGAAATTGTTTCGGTTGAAAAAATATTCGATACGTATTTCTTGTTTCTCCGACATACAGTTACGAATGCAGGGTACCTCAAAGTGTCGTATTTTTGCTAAAATATCGAGATTTGTGTCTTGTTCCAACGCTGATAACTCCTAAACCGCACATTTGATTTTCTTGTGTGATATATCAAATGAACGGTATTGAATGGAGTATTTTGAAGATATATTATTTAAAAAAATTGTCTAAAAAAGTTTCTTAATAAAAAAATCGGTTTTTTCAGTTTTTTCAAACTTCACCCCCGATAGATAGATATCTCCCAAAAAATATTTTTTTTTCGTAAGTCGGATGGCGAAGCAAAGAAATATGTATCGAATATTTTTTTAACCCTAATATATTCTGAGAATTTTATCAAAATATGAATGGGGCCGGGACATAAATCACCCTTTTTGTTCACTTTGGCGTGGAAAGTCTGTATAGACAAAAACACTAGTTTTCAGAAAAATTGGGTTTCTGAAAAGAATCGATTTTTCATTTCGGATTCTGGAAAGAATCGATAGTTTCGGTCGATAGTCGTTCCCCCCAATTAGCAAAAACCTGGCGCATACCGTTGCGGGATATAGTTTAGTTAATTTGTATACGATTTAAAAAAGAACCTTTTTCAAATTCCAAGCTCAAATGACGAGCAATATTTTTTATTTCCCCAATACCCGAGCCTGTGACACTGACAACTATTAAATAAAATTCAACCAACGATCCCATTGCATTCCATAAAATCAGTTTATAGTTTTTGAAAAGGCTTTATTATTCAAAAAAATGTTTGTCCTAATATGTTGAAATAAAAGAATGTGAATCGGGCCAGAAAGTTTGAAATAAAGTTTGATTAGCTTACCTAACATTTTAGGTATGTGTAGTGCAAATATAATTCCATACTTATGGCAAATTTCGATAAATTTGTCTTGCATTCATAAGTTTTCCTTAGTAAAATAACTCTATATAAACATTTTAGATTTGTAATTATTTGAATAATAATCATCTCTTAATTAACCGATATTTTCTAGATAATTCAATAGAGAGTCCAATTTTACAATGGCTAAGATTGCCGATTGTTGAAACAACTACTTGTGCTGCATCATATGCCCGATTTAGCGCAAACTCTAGAGATCCTATAATTGTTGGAGATGGCCAAGTATGTGTGCAAGGCCAAACTAATGCGGATGCTTGCCAGGGTACGGTTGAAGAATTTATAAAAACCCACAGTTCTTTTCAGATTTAATTCATTTTTCATTCGTAGGAGACAGTGGTGGGCCGTTAATGAGTGCAGGTAAACCTGGTGCTGAACGATACACACTTTTGGGATTGGTCTCATTTGGTCCAAGAACATGTGGAGTTTCAAATTTTCCAGGAGTTTATACAAGACTTTCCACTTATATAGATTGGATATTAAATAATATGAAATTATAATGTACTCTATATGTATATCTATTGAGATTTAATTTTAATTACGTTTACAAAGAAACAAATCAAATTGTTTAATAAAGATTAAGTGCCTAATTCATTAATTCGTTTAAAGCCATGTTTACCACGGATTAATTGTTGGTAGAAAAGTTTATTCATAATCAGTTATCAAATTATTAATTATTAAAACGAATCGAGAGAAAATTGTGGAAGTTTCTGATTAAAAAAAATAACATGAATGAAATAATGAAATAATAATAATAATAAAATGAAATGAAGCAGCAAAGTGGAGAAAATAAAAATTTCAATATTATATGGGAAGAACAATTTTTGTGTAAATTTTACGGAAATTCAGCGTATTGCATGATTTGTTACCAAAACATTTCTAATAACAATACTTAAATTACACAGGTCTGCGATGGTTTTCCCCTGAAAAAACTGATTAGTAATTTCGGTAGATATTAAGTACATAGTTATGAAAAAAATATTT
>JANTOP010040503.1:0-10681 GCA_027564815.1 Symmerus nobilis | reverse complement strand
GCCGGTAACAATCGAACCCTTTTCAAAAAAAAATTTCGCTTGCACCGAGTCATGTAAAATTTACGTAGCCAGCTCTCTGTCTAACAGAAATGATGTTTATTTCTAAATCGTAAGTATATACAACCATTTCATGACAAAGTTAACAAAAAATGTGATTTTTGTCCCGACCCCTTTCGATTTTGATAAAAGCCAACTTACAGTTACGAATACAGGGTACCCCAAAGTATAGTATTTTTGCTAAAATATTGGGATTTGGGTCTTGTTCCAACGCTAAACTCCTAAACGGCTTATTCGATTTCTTTCTGTGATATATCAAATGAACTGAAGGTAATAAATTGAGCATTTCGAAAATATAATTAAAAAAGTTTGTAAAAAAAATTTCTCAATCGGGTTTCTCAAATTCTCCCCCTCCGATAAGAGATACCACCCAAAAAATATTTTTTTCCAAAGCTCTAATCTTAATACATATCATATCAAAAATTCATGCTATAGCAGCGGAGTAGTTTTTGAGATAAACTTTTTAAATTTTGCTTCTATAACGTAAAATATATTTATTTGAGGGATTTTGGAAAAAGATTAACTTTAGTACTAAGTTTTAAAATTTAAAATAACTCAATTCTAAATTGAGAGAAAATTAATTAATTTCGACATGAATTTAATGATCACACAATTATACCGGGACCACAATAAGCCCATTGGTGGCTGCAGTGGTTACTGGGCAGTTATTGCCACACCCGCTTATTTATCTATCTATACCGGGTGTTTCAGACCACCCCACCCCATTAAACTTTTGAACGCTACGAGACAAAAGCTGAAAATGTTAAAAAGTATCAATGGGACATGGGACACCACCATACACAGACTCTCGCGGGGACTAAAAGGAAAGGAGGGGGGCGGGAGGCTGAAAATTCTAAGTAGTACGTGAGGTCGAGTGATAGATTACTTATTAAAAAATACTATTGATTAAAATAATAAGAGATAAAAAATATTTTATTTGGAAACATCATTTACGGCAAGACAAGCTAGAAAAGAATCGATGAAGAATTGATTCGGAAGCAATTCTTGCGATGTAATTATGGGATCAATACATTGAGTATATTCTGAATATATTCTCATTTTCGATTCCAAAAAATTATTATTTATCATCTATTAATTGTAAAGTAACAATTACATTATATAAAATAACACAGATTATCTGTGCTTTAGTGTAATCGGTGCACATACATGAAGAGCCAGACAAAAAATCGTTGTCTGTGCATGAATGCAACGACAAAAAATTTAATATTGTACAGATTTTTGGACGTAGTGTAATCATAGTAAAAATCGCTTGCATAAATAACTTGTGCGATGTTGCCCTATCTGTGTTTGTTCTTACATATGCACAGATAAATTGTCTCTCACAAACATTTTTAAATTTTTGTTTAATTTCGTTCAACGTTTAGTGTTTTTGAAAAATATAAAGAAGGAAAAATTAATAAAAGTAATAAAATGATAATGAAAACGAAACCTTTTTTGTTGATGATGACAATTCGTAGGAAATTTGCATATCCTTGCCGAAAAAAAGCGAAAGCCAGTGCCGAAAATAGAGCGTTGAAGTGTGTTGAATCGAGGCCGGTAATTTGGGATTTTGGTACCTCTGGATATAGCAAAACACCTACACGAGTTGCAGCATGGCGTGGAATAGCTGTAGAATTTGAAAACTGTAGTATGTCGGAAATGCAAACTAAATGGCAAAATCCAATATATAATGGCCAACTTTGAAGCCAATATCTGAAAATATTTTATATCGGTGAAAATAAGTTAGTCCCCCTATCACACGGAGAATTTCATTGTTTTTATTCCGAAAATAAGCATATATATGACTAGAGAAAAGTCATAATTTACGAAACTATAGCATTTTATTAATATCAATGCAAGTAATGAATAAAGGAATTTCTCGGCAAGTTGTCAAAATCTATTTTTTTCCATATTACCGCGCTATCTATCACGAATCAAAAAAACATTTCGAACAAAACCTACGTATTTGGTGGCGTAGAAACCGAATATGCAATAAAAAATGGGGGTTCCCATTCAATATTTCAATGTTGTCCCCGCCCCACCCCCAGGTGGTGGGATGGGGGTTCGAGTTAGGCAGCATTGAATGAGCCCTCCAGAGAATAACAAATTTCATTTTGACCATTTCTTGATTTGATTGAGAGTTCTCGAGATATTCCGTTATATCACGATAAAAAACTTACCCGGTACCTGCATGCAAATATATAAAATGGTTCTTGCATTGATGTCAATAAAATGCTATAGTTTCGTAAATTATGACTTTTCTATAGTCATATATATGCTTAAAATTTTCGTAATGAAATTATCTATTCGATTCTAAACTCCTTCTGTTAGGCACCCATATTAAATATTATCAGATATAGGCTTCAAAGTTGAAATTTGGTTTAAAAAAACGAAAAAGGGAAATTTTGTTTTACTTATTTTCGATCATAACAGCGAATCACTAATATTATTGGCACGTATTATACTTTAAAATTTTCGTCTGACTCTTCTCTATAACGTACAAAAATTTGAACTGATTGGTTGACAATTAAAGCAAGCAATTTTGACAAGCATTTGTGCGAGGTATGTGCACTCAAAAGTGTAGTTTTTTGAATTTTGCCATTTATATGGAAATTTGGAGCCAATTGAGCAAAACCATTAGGATATTCGGATTCTACGGAAAATTTTACTGTAGAAAATTTTATCGCCATTCGCGGTGGTAAATCTTGTTTAGTAGTGTAATTAATAATATAGTAGTAGTTAGTAAATTAGTAATATAAATGAAGTGGTGTAATATAAGATTACTCTCCAATAAAAAAGTTAACCGTTGTTTTGCTTCCTATAATAAACATGCTTTTATGAATGGTCTTAAGTTAAATTACACACTGTAATGCCTGTGGAATGAAAGTGATCGTACGTTTAATTTGTAATGAATTAAAAATGAAATCATTCATAATTTCATTCTACAAATTACTACAAAATATGTATTCTAAACCCAAAAAAAAAAAAAATTAATGACAGATATTTCTAATATTTTCGTATAATTATTTCATATATTGCAAATGTAGGCCATTAATATACAAATTCACATCTTGAATTAACTTCTGTCATTTAGTAAATAGTCCTGCAGTGGTTTTTTATACCCGTCTGTTTGCGGGCCGATCGAATATTGCTCTCAATTTTTTATACTCAGAATTTGTATTATTTATTCATATAAAAATATCCCATACAGTTATGCACATAGTGAAATTAAATTGTGTCACAAATTCATTCATAAAAATTATTATAATCTAAATCTAAAATGAAAATTATCACATTGAATTTATTCATATCTATGCATAGCTGCCGCTACAGTATGTACTTAATATTTATTATCTTTTACATACGAAAATACAAAATAAAAATATTAATCATATTTTTTTATCAGTAATTGGCGGTGAATACGCGCACGGTTTTTGGTAGTATTGTTTATACGCAATGTATTTAAAGCAGAGTGTGTTCAACTACGATAAATGCCACCCAACTATAAACACTATGAAAAATTTGATAGGTAAATTTTTAAATTGGAAATATCTGTGGCTCCAAGAATTAACCGCTTAAGTGAACTTAAGACCAATTTGAGTTATGGACACCATGGTATTCTCCATGTACGATTGCGTATACTCACAAAAATTCTCATACGAATTCTTTAATTTGGCGAAAATATAGCCATTTGAAGAAATGCATAACCGCGTTCATGTATCAGTATAAATTTATAAAACTTTAAATCGCTCTCCTGAAAAATTGCAAAAAACGACTTAAGCGGTTAATGCTTGGAGCCACAGATATACCTAAGCAGTGGATTAGAAAGAAGTACTAGTACCTACTAGTTAACCAAAAAATAATTGCAATGTATAATGAAATCAAATGGTATTATTAGCATATAAAGTTATGGCATTTATTGTAATTCGAATTAATATTAGCATATACATACCTCCAAATGCTTGAATATTATAAAAGCTAAAGAACTCATCATTTATGTTTAATTGTCGCTTTTCTCTTTTCATTTGGCAGATTGGAAAAAGAAATAAAACTTATTAAGAGTTATTTGTATTAAAAAAATGTTTATACATTAAAGTAATATTTAAGATAGCGAATGATTCTTAAAAACATTAGCAGCAATATATTTGCGCTAGCAATAATTATTGTTGTTAGGAATAATTTAACGTTAACCCCAAGAAAAAGCCCTAAAAAAAACATTCAAATGTTAACAATTGGACTATATTAGTCCCTAAAGCAAAATGAAATAAATAGTCCCTAAAGTTCTTAATGAAATTAATCCCAATCAGATGTGGATAAACTTCCATAATTTTAGACTAGCGTGTTATGTATGTATTAATTGTAATTGTCGCGTTCTAGGTTGTATGTCGGAGTGGAACTTTAAATATTACAAAGCTCACATTCGCAGACTTAATGAGCCTATTTAAACAATTTTAAATGTCCGTGGATTGCCTTGTAGTCTCAATCATATAGGTATTATCAAAATACCATAGGCCAGTATCAAATATTATAGGCAACTATCAAAATGTCTACGTCTTTCATTTCGCTCTATTTTTGTTTCTTTCTCTCATTTGGATGGATCGGTACCTCGTTTGTTGCCGCGGCAGACTACGTACGAAACCAAATAATTTACAATCGAGGCATTCGTTCGGCCTCACCTTGACAGGCTCGCGTTCTGTCTCAAGTGAATACGCAGCTTTTGATGTTCCGACTTTCAACGGATGGCTTTTCTATGCTGTAGGCCGCTACTCGAAAACACGTCCACATACGTATGCTTGTTCTGCCTCGGGTTGCCTCGTTCGCCGTATGTTTGAAATGAATACGCAGCTCTATAATGTACTGCTTTAAATGTTGTATAAGCATATATTTGAATAAGCATATATTTGATTAGGTGTTCGTGGTTCGTGCTATTAAAATTCTTAAAACTGTATGAGTAAAAATTAATTTCTTCTAATAAATTAACTTGTGGATTTGTTGTATAATCGTAATTATAAATTTTTTCCATTTAGGAATGTTTTTTATGTTTGTTTTATTTTATAAAACCATTGTAACAACAGCATAACGCTGTTGCTTTTTTGGGATAATGCTCAAAACAGTGAAACTTATAATGCGTACTGATACACGTCCTACTAGCACAGTGATGGAAACCTATGACACGCGAATCAAAGATGAAACGTAAATAATAATAACTTTTTTAATAAAGCTTACCAATATTGTTTATTGGGAGCCTAATGTATTTAAAATCTAGTCAGATAGACTAATATGCAATTTGATTCTGTTTTAATATGCTAATGTAAAATGAATCTACGAATCCATCCCATTGGCGTTTCATATTTGTTGGTGTTATATATCCACATCTCTGGTCTAGATTTAGGAACAGCAATTGTAATAAATTGTAAGGCTCAAACAGTTATACCAACTCGAAATGTTTAGTTCTTTTGAGCCTGCGTACTACATTTGCATTATTTAATAGCTGGTTTGTCTCAACGTTGGCACGTTGCTGGAGTATATTTCTATGTTTCCGTGCATTTTTCTGAATTTCATTGTCGACTAAATTTATTTGAAGGTCCCTGTGTAGATCTATATTTCTGGAATACCATGATGCGTTAACAATGTTTCTTAATACCTTATTCTGGAATGGTTGAATGATGTCATTGTTACCCTGTTTGGTACATCCCCAAAGTTGAATACCATATGTACAAACTGATTTCAGTATTTCCTTATAAAGTGGAAGCTTGTTGTATATTGACAGAGCAGAGTTTCTTCCTATCAGCCAGTACATTTTTCTGTATTCAAGTTCTAGTTCTTCCCTTTTCTCCTTTACGTGACCTTTCCATCTAAGCATAGCTTCTAGGGTAGCGGTACTACTTTTGGATTAATGGTGACTCGAATATATTCGAGTCGGCTGTTTGTAACATTGATACATTGATATAGAACTGATTTTGATTCGTTTAATTTAGTTCGCCATCGTTTTGTCCAGTTATATATTTCAGTAATAGCTAATTGTAACTTCGGCGTTGATTTTGCATTGCTTTCTCCGACTGCTAATATTGCAGTGTCATTAGCAAAAGTCGCGACAGTGTTGTATTCTAATACAGGAAGATCATTGGTATATAGTAGGTACAGGACCGGTCCTAACACACTGTCATGTGGTAATCCCGCTTTAATTTCTTTCAAATCAGAGTAGGCAAAAAATCTATCTTTTAAGTACAATTTAGTGCTTTAGCAAATTGAACTGGCAACAGTGCTCCTAACTTACGATTAAGTTCTTCATGGGAGACCTCATCAAAAGTATGTGCAACATCCAAGAATATCGTTGAGCATACTTTTTTCTCTTTTAGATCCTTCCCAATTATATGGGTTATTCCATGCACTTCATCTATCGTTGAGTGTTGGATACGAAAACCAATCCACCTTCTAATATATAAAAAATATCTCAGCGCCTACATTAGTATGTCACTATATAGTAGTTATGTGTTCCAAAATGTTTGGAAATTTTTCATTTTTAGTTTTTTGGCTTCATTTAATTCTCCAGCATTCTCTACTATGAGCAGAAAAAATATTAATTTTTTTTTTAAATAGCATTCTTATTGTGTGTGCATATAGTTATTTATGCCACAAATGCGGATACAGGCAGCATCAACACCAACACCCAGAAGAGTCTGTAATATTTCTTTTCATATTTTTTTTAACACATATTTGTTTTCTTTATTTGAGGAAAAAATCTTAAACAAAACGTTGCTACACTTTCTCGCTTGTAGTATATTAAAATTATGCGCAATTGACGGTTCAGAATCGGGGTGCTAGAAAACTTATTATGAAACTTCAAAATTAAAATGTATGAAGGTGCAGGAGAAGGGGAGGGAGGAGTCGCTGAAAGTCCCACAGCTGCTAATCGATTTGCGGGCAAGATATCTAGAGCAACATATCAAAAGAGCAAAGGAAAAAATGACGATTGGAGAGAAAGTATTTTTAACTATTTAACTGTTTGAGGCACAAAATTTTAGTAAAAGACCCATGTTGCACAGAAATCGTATTTCTTTTTATATTGAACAAAGTTGGTTCATTTATTTCGTGATGTTGCCACCGACTTCACATAAGTGAGACGAGGCGGGTTAAAAAATGTCTCACCGTGCATATTCATGCATTAAAAAGGTGGAACACTTTATAATCAACCGTGCCTCAAAGAATTACGGGGTCACATCTGTTTCTTTTAATCCATTATCTCAAATATATTTCCTCTAAATTTCATGAGAATCGCTGCACACGTTCCAAAGTTTTGGCTCTATGTAAATTGAGAGAAAATTATTTTAAATATGGAAAATATGAAAACATGAATCTTTAAACGCGATTATCTTAATTCTCAATGCAATGTTTCTTGAAAAGGTTGTTGCGGAGGCCAAAATTTAGTGCTAAAGTCACACCAATTTTCGGAAATATTCTGCTGTTTATCACATTAAACATAAAACTAAATTAAATTAAAAGTATAGAGTATAGACCTTATATTTATAATAAATCTGTCTGCCATAATTTACCTTACAATTTTATGATAAAGAAATGGTTTGCCTCAAATCCGTGGTAAAAATAATATTGGGGAAAAGAAATCCATAATTTTTTGGCTAGATGGTGTTAGTGACATATATCTCGTGCTATATTTGTCACATCGGGCCATACTTATACTCGCTAGAAAGAGGGATTCATGTACTAACAAAAAATCTTTGGTCATTGTTGTGATTGATCAATTTATTTGTGTATTGGGCGTCAAAGACGGAAATGAACAAAGAGAAAATTTGCTATATTTGAGAATTTTGTTTGGTACAGGCGGCTGAATTTGTGAACGGTGTCTATGGTCCCGATACTCTAACAGTCAATCAAGTGCAATTTTGGTTTCATCAATTCCGTTCCGATAATTTCGATGTGAAAGATGCGCCATGCTTTGATATACTATCGTCGAAAATATCGATATAATCCAGAACTGGAAAGGATAAAAGTAGACAGGCATATGAGCTGTCATAGCATCTCCGAGGAGCTGAAGAATACCCCTACAAAAGTTTTGAACCATTTGCATAAGACTGGCTAGACAAAGAAGTTCGATCTTTGGGTGCCGCACGAGTTGACACAAAAAAACTGAATGTACCGCATTTCCACCTGAGAATCCTTCGCCGAACGAAGTTAAATCGAGCTATTTCTGATGCGAATAGTGACTGGCGACGAGAAATGGATCACATACGACAATGTCAAGTGAAAACGATCAAAGTTGTACGTCGGCGAAGCGGCATAAACGGTCGCCAAACCAAGATCGACAGCCAAGAAGATTTTGCTGTGCGTTTGTTGGGATTTGAAATGGATTCATTATTTTTTGAAAATCGTGAATGTAAAATATAACAAACTGAAAAATGTGTGGATAGAGGGTAATCTACTCAAAGAATTATAATAATTTTTTTTCATCAATGGAATGTTTCGGAAGTAAAATTGTTTCTGTTTTTCAGGAGGATAATATTATGTATTAGTAGATGAGAGATGAGAAGCGGCAATTAAGCCCTATGGACCTAAATTTGAAATGATTTATTTTTAGAATTTTTTCTTTTGAAAATAAATGAAAATGGGAATTGGGAAAAAACAATTAATAGATTTCAACTGGAACACTACTTCCTTCTAAAAGTCGCCTTAAATACCAGTATATATACACTTATGTTCATGTGCTAGTATATACGAGACGTAAATAAAACAATATGCTTGGCGATATAAATATGGGAATAATGATAATTTCTTTATTTATAATATGACTGTTTTTTTATATGCAATAAAACATTAGTTTTATAGATTTTTATTGATTATTTGAATAACAGTATAACAAATTAATACAATTTATGGTATGGATGATAGCTTTTTTCCTCTATTTTCATTTCTAAAAGAAATCGATGTAGGTAAATGTGAATAGAGCATTGAATCTCAAATACCTTGATGATATTTGAATGATGATGGTGACTCAAAATGGCGATTAAAGTCACGCAGATTCAACATTAATATCTAGTTCGATTGACTTCTACCGGTGTATTCTCTACACCAATGTAAGAGACATCAACCAAATTTAACGTTAGATAGAAAGAGATGCAAGTGATCGTGGGGAACAGCGTGGAATAGTAGTCAAACCAACTCGACATAAGGTTCCTTCACACAAGATATCATTGATTATGCAAATCAGTATCGTTTATTAGTGCAAAAATTAATCTATATTATTACATACAATATAATCCATTTTGTCTGCATCATTTATTTTTGCGGTGAATAGTTTGAAACAGATTTCAACAACTCTAATGCATGAAAAAGTTCTAGTTCCTGCGAAAAAAGTACCGAATGAATGTATACAAGATTTGATTGGATAATTTCAATATTATTTCTCTAAAAGATATGTATTTTTGAATTTTTCGACTCACACTTCATAATCAAGATCCTACAAATCATTGGAATTTTCAGAAATTTCCAAAACACCTTCTTAAACCAATTTTAATGAAATATTGTTAAATTCCAGAGGTGAAAATAGACAGACACAAATATAAGGTTCAAAATGTTTACAAATCTATGTAATAGATAATTCCTTTACTAATTATCACAGCAATACGGGTATATGTTAAATATGCCAGTTTATAGAAATCTGTTACCTATAATTATGATTGACTAACCTCTATTTAGATATAATATTGTATTTCTACAGTATTACGTGAGGCGTTGATTTTTCTTAACAACGTTTTCAACGTCCTATTGCACCCAAATTTGTCGGCAGCAGATTTAACATCGAAGATGTCCTGGTCCAAATTCCATAAGGTACACATTCCATAAGGAAAAAATCATTAATTCAGTTGATATTTTAATTTATATATTTATCAATGTATAATATTGTATATCTATTCCACAATACACATAACAAATAGTAAACCAAAAATAGATATACATATTATTTATTAACTATTTAGAATAATTCAAGACTATAACGAGATTTTTAAGTAGATTAAGGCAATTTTCCGTCACTTATCAAAATCATCTATAAATAATGACATTATTAAAATATATGGTTTTTAACATGTCAGATTCTATTACCAGAATAGTAAATAAGTGTAATTAAATGGTGTTGGTTAGTGTTACAGATTCCTAAATAAATTTTATATCTTGGACGATGTTTAAAAGGTATTTCACCGTAGCAATTTGTTCAACATACAGATACTTAGGGTGTCCCGGAAATTTTTCAGATGAAACCGGGGTTTCAGTTCAAATTTAGTGAGCAAAACCGAGACAAACCAGGACATTGAATAACAGTAATGTTTACATACGGCAGACAATTTTTTATTAACTTTCTAAAGATATTTTTACATGGTAATTAATTTTTGTGCTATTCTGATTATTTATTTTTTCAAGATTTCTTATTTTGATTTAATGGACTGGTAAAATTTCATACAACTCAATAATGAATTATTATAGAGATTATCCTAAGGAAGCAACATTGATTTCTTTTGTTATCATTCCAGACATTATTCCTTAAAGAAAAGATCCTTTCATTTTTCATTGATGTTCCTGGTAGCCAAAACGCGAATTCAACTAATTGTGTGGA
>JANTOP010040492.1:0-10682 GCA_027564815.1 Symmerus nobilis | reverse complement strand
CGTTTTCCTCAAAACCATGTTTTTGGTATGGCGGGTACGATTCCCAAAAAACTATTCGAGCAATCGGGCTGGATTTTGAACATGTTATTCTAGACATCTGTGGCTCTCGTATGAACCTCGTACGTGGTAATTAATCAATATTTTCCATTTTTTTTTATCATAAAACGAAAAAAATTTTGTTCTTAATATTTTGATAGTCTGCCATTTTGTAAATCCTCGCGCAAAATCTTTTTCCGAGGTTCATACGAGAGCCACAGATATATACGTCATATATACGTTATTAAACAAACATAAATTTGTAACATTGACATGGTTTTGTCCCGGTTTGGCTAAAAGTAAAATTGAGAACCCTAATTATATATAAAAAATTTAACTTTTCAAAATATTTCCACCGCCTTTATGAAATGTATGAATTTAAATTCAAAAATAAAAAAAATCTGGACGAGGCCTCCAATCTTTTTCACCAAATACATTTTTGTAGAGTTGAAGTTTTCAAAATAATTTCATTGTCATATGATTTAAAAAAAGATAAAACTTGTGGTATCATTGTGGCTTGCATTTTTATCACTGTGGCAATTAGGACTACTCTCACAGTTGCTACTAAATATAGTGGCTTTACATATCTATATCAATCAAGTCATTAAAAGTCAGTCATTAGCACTACAAAGCTCAATTTACCTTTAAAATAGCCTCACAAATCACAATATGAACACTTAAGCAGATGGGATGGTTTGAGAACGTGTAAGGAAACGAAAAAGTTCCTACCTCGTCTGTGTAAGGTAACATTTGACTCCCTCCTTTGTCTTCAAAGACACAGAATTAGCCGGGCAATTGGCAAGATTACAGGTCATAATCTTTTGAATAGTCACCCATATAAGTATTGTATAACAATATAAGATATAGAGTTACTGGCCTATGGTTTATTAACTGTAAGGAGTCATGCGAACTTAAGGTTACGATGATTCTGGCAATCTTAGCTAGGATAAAAAGTAATCCGAAACTGACCATGTAGAATCAGAAATGATGAATGGTCAATTACAACTGACCATAGTGTCTAGGTACCAGGGGTTTCTTAGCGTCTATAGCTGAACCCCTACGCGAACTGATCTGATACGCCTTCAAACGGGTAATTAGAACGATTCTAAATTCAAAAATTTTAACTTGTGATTACCATATTTAAATACCAAAGTTTTACTAAAATTAAATTATAATAGAAAATTACCTGGAACTGTTTCACCGTTGAACGTGATTTGAACCGTATGCGTACCAGATTCGTGAGATGTAAAACTTGCAATAAATCGTTGTGATCCTAATGCCCTAACGGATGAGGTCACCCGTCCACCATTTACTAATATTTCTAGATTTCCAGATCCAGCTCTGGATCCATCAACTAAACGGTAAATAGACCATTAAATAAAATACTTATTTAAATAAATAATTATTCCTTTAACTTTACTTTCAAACTCAACCGGTCGCCCTAAAACCCCATCAGGTATATCTTGAACTCGTATAGCTTTAGCACCGGATACATCATTTTCTATTGGACGAAATTTTGAACCATAATTGAAACTGTCTTCTCTTTCAGTGGTTACATATCTCTCGTTTCTTTCACGGACTAGATAATTTCGGCTAGCATCATATTTTGAATCTTGCTTTAAAGTGATTGATGTATTGGGTCTAAAATTATCAATACAATGTTAAAAGTTCTTTCGAATACTTGAAAATTACTAACGATTGAATAGTTCCTTGTCGTTGTGATTCTGCTAATGAAAATTTATTATATTCAGTATTTCGTTGTGTTTCTGTATCCAATTCTTGTGGGCGATTATAACTTAAATCCGTGTTTAATTGAGATTCTGTCATGTTCGCTAACGATTCTAATGAATTGCTAGAAAACATATGCTTTGTTTTATTAATAACATCCCAACTGTCACGACGGGCTGGACTAGCTCGAACATTCGAAACTCGTACATTCGATGAATTGTCAACCGGCGAAGGGCTAACTGTTCGTCGACCAGGAGCAAATGCTGATTCTCGACGAACATTTTCTGTATCAGTAATATTCGATGTTCTATATGTTGAACTCTTCTCACTAATTTTATATGTATCGGCAGATGATCCCTAAAAGTTTTATATTAACAATTTTTTCCATCTTACAGAAATATTTTTTACTTACTTTATTTGTAAGTGGACTGGCAATTCGATGTGTCGACGATGTAACAAAATTTACTGGAGAAGCGCGGTCGCTCCGTAAAGCGGGAGAAAATGATCGGGGGCTGGATATATTTCGAGATTCATATCTCGTCGTCGTTGTAATTGTTACCGGACTTTCTCGTACTGTAGGGCTATTTCTTGTAATAGGGCTTGAAGTAATCTGTAGATGTTATTTAAATACAATTGAACTTTAATATTTTTCGTTTATTAAACTAATCATCAATACGTACATGGATAGGACTAGCAATCGGACTAAGCGATTCATTTCTTTGTTTGGATGTTTTTGAAACATACGAATCTGTATAATTTTTGGAAATATATCCAATAGGTTGAGTTGAATATTTATCGTTTCGTGGAGGCAATAGAGAAGTTTCTGTATCACCTCTTTTAGAATAAAGCTCATTCTCTTTATTATAATAATAATCACTGTTATTTTGCCTTCGGGTTTCCGATGTTCTTGTATTAGATGAATAAACCTCTGTCCCATAGCTACGAGGCGGAGAATACTCCTCACGTGATGGCGATTGTAATTTTGGTGAATAATTCATATCATTATTCCTTCGCGTTGAATACAATTCTCTACTCGGCGAATAGGAAGGGGAAAACGATCGAGACTTATCAGTTTCCTGAGAGTATAGCTCCCGTTTTGCATTTATGAAATCATTTTGCCTGCTAGTTGCGTTACCACTACTAGTGTAATGCATCGATGGGCTTTCAGCTCGATGTTTTGCATCATTATGTGGACTACTTCGAGTTTTACCTGAACGACCTTTCGTACCTACACGCATTATAAATGGTGAACCTTTCACATCGTAACCATTGAAGTAAACATAAACGCGATATTTCCCATTCGTTCGTGGCATAAATGTTACTCGATGTTTGTTTTCAACCAACTTCTCAACCGAACAAACAAGTGAACGTTTTTCATGAACAATGTCTACGTGAAGTTCACCACTGACACCAACTCCACGTGCATCTATCTAAAATTTTATATCAATAATGTTATAAACTAAATTCAATTATTTGTTTAGAACTTACTTCAAATGAATGAGCACGAAGGGGCATAGCACCATCCAAGCCATGTACGGACACCCCATTCGGATCAAATACAGCACAAGTAAATGGACCACCTTGTATATGACGACCCTGATACGTAATAGCAATTTCCCATATACCGGCTTCGTCTGGTTTAAATATGGCACTGTGACCCTCATCACTGTCCTTCAGAGGGCACTTTAAAGAACGACCAGACGGACTAAAAGCGGTTACAAGTATATCTTCTGTTTTCGGAGCACCAGTTGCATTTACTAAAACCTCAACTAGACTACCAAGAGCACAAGGCGCCATTCCGGGTGGGGCAACATGAACGAATCGTGGAAGTACGCGGAAAAAATGGCCACCCAATCTAAAATATTATTTATTAAAAATTTTACTTTTCTATATGAAGTTTCAAATTAATACTTATCATCTCCGACTTCTAGCAATATTTCGTGCATTCCATATTTATCCGGAACATATGAACCTTCTCCGTCACTTGTAATTCTAACATGATGCGGAACCCCGGAGGGTGGTACAATATAAGTTCTTATTGAAGACATTTCAATTTCATGGGATAGAATTTCAATTCGGAAATAGGTCTGTA
Source organism: Symmerus nobilis (assembly GCA_027564815.1). NCBI lineage: Eukaryota > Metazoa > Arthropoda > Insecta > Diptera > Mycetophilidae > Symmerus > Symmerus nobilis. The sequence goes on along the minus strand of JANTOP010040492.1, from coordinate 6,826 downwards.
AATAATCGATGAGTGAAAATGGGAAAACAAAAATTGTAACTGTACCATACTGTTTCTCCTACTCTTCCGGAAGTACTGGACAAATGCACAGCGAGCATATCGGATAGAGGTGCCCTCGGGGGCACCCACTGTAAATGTGCGGCATACGCCATAATTCCCAAATGTTCAACTTCGGGATTAGCCATATCCTTTGGAGTTAAAACTGGATTGACACCAAGTCGTTGGCCAGCATCAACAGCTTTTTTAATATTCGATTCCCAATAGGAATGATGAGTGTTCAATTTTTCTGGATCTGGGGCAGAGCCTCCAAGACCTTTTACAATCTCACAAAATATTCTACCATCATTCCAATCAGTCTAAGATATTACTTGATTATTTATTTACAATTTAGTTTATAACATCTTTTTAACGCTTACCGTAAAATTCGTTACAGAATTTTTTACTAGAGTGTTCACCCATCGCATTGTAGCATTGTATCCAGGACCGCCTGGTTTCATAAAATACGATAAATATGTCATTCCAGACAATTCATCTAACCAGGGTGATGCTAAATATTCTGGTTCTAATACTTTGGGTATACCAAATTCGCGTTGAGCAATATTCATTGCATTTGTACAATTTCGAATACTTTGAGCCTTGTCCAAATTACGCCAATGTGGAAATAATCCTGGTTCACAATAGTCCAACAGAGCCGATAAATTTACACCGCTATTCCAATCAGTTGTAAGATTTGAAATTTTACATTCGGGTAGAGCAGCTTGAAGCCAAGCTAACATAAGTTTACGGGGAGGGAATTTGCTGCGTCCAATTTGATATCGGACAATTAACGACCATATCAATCCCAATATTAACTTAATGTTGCCATTTACAATATCAACGTTGCCTGAATTAAACCAACTTAGAAGAAATTATAATTGTAATTATTTAATTAAATATTACCGATATTAACTAGCTTAATGCCATCCCCCTCAATGGCGTTCAAAGCAACTGTAGCATTTTCTAAGTAATGATGTTGGTTGCCGGGACGTCGATTCCATGAAGGTTTTAACGGTCGTTTTTGAAGATTTTCAACTAAGGCACATAAATGAGTACCGTCGCAAAAGTCTGTCGTCCAGTCCGATACCTGTCGAGAATATTACTTTTCTATGACATTTTTAATTAAATGAATTATAAATCGGAACTTACTTGCATTCCCGCATCGCGTAAATGTTCATTGACCCAATTTCTAAATGTATTCGCTTGAATTTCTACCCACAAATCTTCATTACCTCGAATATTCATACCTTTAGCAGCCGTTCCTTCCGGACTACGGGCAACAAGCCCGGCTTGCGTAATCTTTTGCAGTTCTGTTGTTCCATCTGGATTATGTTGTAATAATCCAGCATGTGTAACTTTAACATCTTTTATATCTTTTATATCCATTTTTTTTATAATAATTATCTTGTAATATATAGTTCAGATTTTTTAACAGATAATCGGCTTAATAATAATATTATTAACTATGAAATTCGCCATGTTCTCCTAAGAAATCAATTTTAATTTAGTCTTATAATTGTTCTGATAATGGATTCCTATCGAAGGAATTACAATTTAGATATGCTGCAATTTTGATAAAAGTTTCAGACTTTGGGTTGGAAAAATATTCGATGCGTTTAAAAATTTGTTAATAAAACAATCGGTAGTTTCAATTTTTCAATTTTTTACCCCCTCCAATACAGAGATACCAAATATTATTTTTCCAAAGCTCTGATCTTAATACATACATATGTATCATCATCATCTACAGATATCATATCAAATCGCCATAAATTCACTATTAATAATTCACTTATTTGACAGATACACTATGCGCCAAAATAAAAAAAATCTCTGCGACGTAGATATCACTATACTTTTCGTGTGGACGTTGGCCTGCTAAACATGAAAATCGTAATAGAAATTCTTTCTCCCAGATATGAATTTTTGAAATTTTTTGAAATTTTTTAGAGGTGGTCCCACATGTTTGAACATATCTTGAACTAGAATTGATCGATATGGTTAAATAGGATATCAAGTTAAATGCAATTGAATTATCTACAAAACCTTTTCATTAACTTTGTACATCCGTTCAGTTGCACAACTTTGTACATCCGTTGGTTGGCACAATTGCAAAAAAAAATTGCGAAAAGTCAATTTTTGATCTCAAAATTTAAGTCAAAAATTCACTAATTTGGCGAGAAAGTTTCCAGAAAGCCAAAATACACAGTTTATCATTTTTTTCGTGGAGATGATATTTTTACAAAGAAAACAAGGCGTCAGACAAAAGAGACAAAACGTCTCAATTTGGACGACAAATTATTCTCAATAACACTAAAAGATGTCAAAAAAACTAAAATTAAAAGATGTCATATTAAAACTAATTACTTCTGAACTTAGTGAATTATTTAAGAAGATAATGCAATTATTTTGAAATTAGAAATATCATTAGAGTAGAAAGGGGCGAAAGAGCCATTTCGACTTTTCGAGATTGCGGTGTGTTGCGTAAAGTTGCCGTTTTACGTGAACAATGCTTATGTCAGTCCGCAAGATTGTCATATAGTTATATATGAAGCCGACTGACAAAATACCTGCCGCAATATGGGGTAATTTGTTATTTCGGAAAAAGTTATCGAACATTTTCTTTAACATTTTTAATTATTTTTGTGTTTTACGTGTGGATTAATATCAACAGGTAAGTATTTTAATAAATAATAATGCCTTGTGCATGCAATGGTAAATTTGGTATAGGGGTGGTGTTCACGGTTTAGGAATTACCGTGATTTTTCCGAGAAATTTGGCTGTGGTGCGAAAGAGCCAAAAGGCAAAAACAAGCGGCAAAAAAAGAAAAGAGGAAAAAAATCTGAAAGTCACAGCCTGGACCAAGTGGCGTTAGACCAGCACGCATGCTGTCCTGACGACCAACTTACAAATACGATTCCAGTGAATCATCAGATTAATAAAATACAGGAAAGAAAAATACAGAAAAGTTTTCTTCTCAAAAAATATTTATTTTCCTTTTAATATTTACAATTTTTTTTGGTTTCCCAGCAAAACAAAAAGGCTCTTTCGCCCCACCAGGTGGAAGGTGGAAAGTGGAAGGTGGAAGGTAGAAGGTGGAAGGTAGAAGGTCGAAGGGTCTAGGACAATGGCTGTAGTTCAGAATCTAAAATAGATAGGATGTTGCCTATTTCGAAAAATACTGGCCAAAAGATTAGGTTATATTTTCCTCGAAGAACGAAACTTCCTATCTCTTCCAGATTTTGAGCTAGAGCTCAAAATGTGCAAAAGTAACTCTTTCGCCCCACTCTACCCTATACTTATACTGTAAATACTTAGTTTATTATGTGATTGTGTGACTATCTTGACAAGTTATTGACATTTGGTCTATATTCTCCTTAGTAAACTATTCTCCTTATTGAATATATATGTAGATTTGTGCAACAAGAAAAGAACTCGCTATGTATAAAGATAGGAATATGCGAATTGCTATTTATACAAATATAGGAATTATCTCACTTATAAACTCACTTTGAAAATATGATTGTAAATTAAAAATTAAACTACCGCTACCCGAAAATCAACATTAATATTTAACATTTCCGAATATAACACTCTCTTAATTTCCATGGAAATTGGGTAACTTATTCTCAATCGTATATAAAGAATCATATAGCCAAAGTAGACCAATTTAATCAAACGTGAATATTAACTATAAATTACGTATAATTAAACAATATTTTAGAAAAAATATAAAGAAATTTCAATTATTTTCCTATCTATCCAATTTATCCTACTCTCTAGACCAGAGGTGTCCATAAGATCGATCTGATGGAGTTAATTTTTGTTCGATCGCCAATTAAATTACATTGTATTATTGTATATTTGTGTTTCGTTTTTTGATTTAATATAAGGGCTAAAAGGGTCCAATTAACAGTTTTCCTTATTAACGTAAGAAGAAAAAACTATCAAAAAGTAGATAGCGAAAAAATATTGTTTGGAAAAATATATTCCTCAAAAAAATTAGTGGGCACGCCTGCTCTAGGCACATGCTAAACCGGGGGCTCTTGAACCGCTTGCAGCTCTAAGGGAAATTTCAATCTTAACTATTTTCAATCCGTTTTTAAAATACACGTTAAGTAAGTTTTGGAGTGATAATAAGACAAACCAGTAATTACTATCAAGTTTAATTGCAATATGGTGGTAAATGTCACAAATTGCTTTAAAGTGTAGGTAGATAATAAATGAAATAAATTGCAATGAGTTTAACAGTGCAAGTCTAGTATATTTTCATGGGGAGGTTCATCATAGCGTCGCCACTTCATTCGCTTTAGTACTAGGGTGCGGAATCAATGATTGGCCACTAGAATCAACCAAGTGGTGGCCAACCACTTATTCTAGTGGCCAATCATTGATTCCGCACCCTACTTATAATTGAATATTATATTCGATATTTTATGGATAAAATAAATGATTGTTATTGATCATTTTAATTTAGCTCTGATACTACACTTTTGCTGTAGACTATTCAAAAACATATTGTATATTCTGAGTTAAATTTTATTTTCATATGATATAAAAGACACCGAATTATGACATTTCTTTATTTTGGTAAGTGATGTCATTTTTTATAAAAATAACCTATATTTGGTATGGTATGGTATACCTACTTCTCAATATTATTATTTATGAAACATATTTCGTGTGAATATATGTATTACAATTGTATAATAATATCCAGAATCCATTTAATGTCATATTAAATTGTTATTTTTTTTTATTTTATTAAATTGTGTAAACGTACTTGCAATACTTGTTTGACCAAAATTGAATTATTATTTTTTTCACAAAATTAGTACTTGGAAAGTAAATATAATAAATATTAGTTGCAGTTATTTCATTCAACACGTCTTTAGATTGTATAGACGAGAACGAAATTATCTCTGAATAGAAAAACTTAGTAATATAAAATATAAACTTTTTCCATAACAACCTACGTTTACAAGAAAACTAGCTCTAGTTTCCTTTAGCTCTAGAGGCTAGAGCAGAGGTGGGCAACCTGCGACCCGCGGGCCGCTTGTGGTCCGAACAAACTATTCAATTGGCCCGCGGGACCATCTGCTAACTCAATTTTCTATTTTTGTAAAACGAACAAAGTTGTTGTAATACTAAACATAAGAATCTACGAAACCTAAGAACTATTATTTAATATCAGTAAAAAGCAAGTTTAAATCAAAATTCAAGATTGATTCAGTTATACATTTCTTATTTCCATTTATAATTAAAAATATGAAAAATGATCAACTATCTGGTAAAAAAAAATTAACCAAATTAGCTGAACTTTTCTTAATAAATTTTGGAATTGAAAAATCTCTGGCGATTTACAAACACATTAATAATTGGGAAATAATCAATTTAATTTTGCCATGACTTCTCCCTGAATTTCTTCATTTTTCCGGTAATTTTCCGACTGTTTAACGAATCATCCTGATTTCTCCCGCACCTTACTTTCCCCAATTTTACTAACTTTCCCTAATTTTTCAATTATTTCGCCTCAACTTTTTGTCCTTTTTGTTACCATATCACAAGCATTAACCATTTTTTAGTCATACTCTGACTTGTTGTGGCCAAAATTGGGAGATATTAAGATATGGGTCACATACGTCCCGTTATGGCAGAATAGAGCACGAAATCTAACTGTAGAAACGTACCAAAAATCGAGGTTTGTGAATTGTGAGCTGTAAGATGGGTTGTGTGTAACTGGAAGGATTCAAATGAAAATAAATGTATTCTAAAGAAGATGTTAATTTTTCCATTTCTTTCGACTTGGCTAATTGATCGATTGATCGGCCATTTTCAACTATTCTATGACATTTGTCGGGGCTATTATTCAAATGCGCAATTTTCTCTGCTTTTTTTTTTGGTCTCATCGAGACACAAATGGTCCGGGAAAAAATCAGAAAATCCATACATTTGGAATAAAACCCGAAAAGTGCCGATAATGAAAGGAGAAGTCATGAAAATGTTATTAACAACTGTTTTGGGTGATAACAGCCAGTGAGGAGATACGAAAATGGGGAAAAGGTTGTAATAGTTGGTAATCAGCAAGGAAAAGTAATATATTTGTAGATGATTTTCCATCCCATTTACAAGATATTTCTTGATTTACCAAACAAATTTTTCGTTTTCAGTTTTTATAATTTTCAAAACTTCACTTGTAGAAAATTTCGCGAAATTTCATTTATAAAATTCAATTGAATATCAAATATCAATTTTCAAGGAAATAAAATATTTTCATATAATCGTCATGAATTCTAGTCGTGATTTTTCGTGATCCCTACTAACTTTACTCCATTTCCTGAAGTTTGTCTGACATTTGCCCACCATTACTCATTTTCCCGACTTTCTCTTTATTTTTCTTAATTTTCTGGAATTTTTCAGGCATTTCCACATTCTTTCTCGACTGTGTTAAATAATGATAAATTTATAATTTAATCGGCGAATGAAAATATAGGTCATTTGATACAAATTTGGATTCCAAACTATTATTAACAACTAAATTAACGATTATAGACAGGTTAATTCTAAATATTTATAGTTACTTAAATTCACTATGAATTTGCACAATATAATTATTTTGATTTTGGTAAGAATGTGTAAAGTATGACCCCAAAAATAGCTGAAAAACGGCCTGTTTTTTCGCCCTCCCGATTGTATCCCAATTGGATCTGATTATAAGCCTGAGTCATAAGCTATTGTTTCTGAAGGTTTGGAGTTGAGCATATTTTGGGATCCTGAGATATGGGGCCTA
>JANTOP010040481.1:0-10684 GCA_027564815.1 Symmerus nobilis | reverse complement strand
ACTTCGCCAATTGAAGACATTTTTGAGCGATTTTTTCTGCATTCTCTTCAGAATTTTATCCTTTATCCAATGGTATCCACCTCTGGCACCTCTGGCAAGATAAGGTCCCTTTTCTCACAACGCGTCACATATGGAGTTCAAAAGTGAATTTTTTTCCATTTTTTGTTTTTTTAATCGATAGATTTTATAAAATGAAAAGTTCAACATAAATGACTTTATGTCTCCCGTCTTAAGAGCTGTTTTATAGGATGTTGTATTTCCAAAATTGGAGCATTTTGTACACTCAAAATCTCTTAAATCCTCTCAAACTGATTTGTAAAACTAAAATGAAATAGTAAAATAGAACTGTTTCTAAAATCATTTTCTATGATTTTGGGTTCGGTGTGCTAAATATAATTTAAAACAACTTTTATATCGAAATACTTTAATTACAATGGAAATATTTAATAATTATTTCATGACAGTACTATAATAAAAAATGTTGTAAACAAACACAGCACCAACAAGTCAAATATATGGCAAATAAGTTTATTAATGCAAAATGATAAAATATTGAGTGAATGTGCTTATTTATTTGTGTTTTATTTTTCTTTTTCGATTTATTTTTTATTCAATTTTGGAAATACAACATCGTCAGAATTGCTCTTTACATTGTAATTATTCTATAAATGAAAACAATTATAAAAGCAAATCTAATAATTATTCAAAAACAGTCATATTAACAAAACGACCTAATTTTCTTGTGGAATCCGCATTATTTAACGTCTAGATCTAGACTAGTCTACAGCAGGGTTCTCCAAACTTTTTAACCTAAGGGCCAGACTGACTCCTCCATGAAAACTTGCGGGCCAAGACTTAGCTAGCTCACCATACCAACATACTGTAGTTTTGAATTGTGTGCAAATTTCGCTTCGGGAGTAACCGGCGTGGGATATATCTATGGAGGTGGACTACGCTCCGCTCGAAATTTCGGCTGGTACTTACGGGCAAGGGTCTAAGGCATTTCATTGCGGCGAAGATAGCCGATGCGCGTGCTGTGCATTACGTAGTGTTACGACTACTTACGACCATGCTAAATGTATATTAGTGACATCTTGCCGAGAGTAAAGTAGTTAAGTGCAGAATGTAGCAAGGCTACAGTAGGACAATGCAATCTTGTGGGGAGTCGAAGTTAGTTGGTTAGTTATTTTAATACATGCCAAACATTTAGTCAACAAACTGAGACTCCATTCCGGTAAATTTCGCAATTGAAGCTAATAAATTTCGCGTCTCGTTTTTCAGATCTTGAAGTTATTGTAAACGATATAAGGTTTTTCTAAATCGTTTCTATATCAATACCCTTGCCCCAGAACTTCAGTCCAAATTATTGATTTGCAGTGCAGCAATACTTTTAAAGAAAAATATTTAAAGTCATCGTTATAGGCATTTTATAAGAGTCTTCCTCTCACGCAGTTTGATCAGTTGCATAAAATTGCTGGAATGTAACTAACTTCATATTATTCTTCATATTTTTATATTTCCTAACATGTTAATGGATCTTAATATATTTCTTTTCAGTATACAGGAACTTTTTTGATACGGTGTATTGATAATAGTGCATTATAATAATGCCTATATTGCGGAACGAATATCAAAATGATTATTCTGGAGTTAAATCATAACGAAACGAGACACTTTTTATTTATGATTTCTTTTGGGATTTAAACAAATCTGTGTTTTGGGCGGTCCTAAAATGAATAATATAAAAAGGAAATGTATATCTTCCTACGTTACCTAACTTTGTTGGTAAACATTCCAAACATTGAAAAATATTACATTAGTTACATACGATTTATGGAGCCATAATTTTGCGGTGGTTGTAAAAGACGAGGTGATAATTTAAACATATTTAATAAAATACCGGGAAAGACCATAATGATCGTATAATAGGTATTCCGATATAAAAAAATAAATAAACTCATAAGTAAAAATAGTAATCTTATAGAAAAAAATTAAAGGATGGCTATAGGTACCTACATTATTTAATTATATCCAAATCAGTTACATTTATACAATAGCAAAACGAAAACAATATTCCTAACAAACTCAATAATGATTAGATTATACTGTACTCATTTTTAAGCTCAAGAAATAATTGTCTTTACAATTTAATAAACTTGCATTCGGTATGTCGGGATCAATATTATAAAATAATCTCCTGCGTCCTAGATAATTGAAATTTATAATATGGACCGCTCATGTTGCGTACTACGAATTGTATTTGCATTTATAGCATGAATAAAAACTTAATAATATTTTGCAAATCCATTCTTACAAAATCCAATGTAACATATTAGGGCACCGGTATCAGTTATAAACCAAAAGAAATCGATTTTTCTTTTTTACGTTTTATTAAACTACAACCATTTATGAACATTTTAAGCCATATTTGGATTTTAAGCCATAACTTTTGGATAACCCTAAGTGGGTTAAAAAAAAATATTAAAAAAAGAGTCTATGTACATTTTTCAATAGTAAAACAACGGAACACGGAACCTTAAACACCTCTCCTGAAAAACTATGTTTTTGTATGTTGCGGTACCATTTTCTTCCGAATGGACAGACCAATCGGGATAATTTTTTTTAATTTGAAGAGAAATGTATTCTGTAGACTTATACGAGGGCATTTGTTGATAAAAGTTATACATTTTTATACATTAATAAAAAATAAAATGAATTTTCTGTAGCACTTTAAGATCTCCTCTTTCATCTACAAAAAGTTGGAAGATATAAAATAAATTCTTCTATGAAAAAAATATTCTTGAAAAAAGTCTTCGAGATTCGATATTTTCTTAAATATATTTGATCATCAGTTATCACCCTGTAAAATCTAAACCGAAAATATTTCTTATAAAAAATTTATGTTTTTTATTATGTTCCCAATTAGATTACCTTTAGCTTCGTAGAACAGTATTTTCCAGCAATGCCTAAAATTATTGACCTAAATAGAAAAAACCAGTACAATGAGAAATTTTCCAAAACTTGAGGGCCTTTGCGGCGGAAGTTCCGCTACGAAAAATAATATTTTTTTTTATGTAATTTCATGTTACATCTTACATGTTACAACTTTCGCGCCCCGTTACGTTACCGTATGCGCGATTTCGTTTTAACGGCCCACTCTACTGTATATGTGTATTGATTTCTATTTAAAAATATACCGGGTTTTCCTATACAATTCGTGTCTAGTGTTTATATAGTTGCACGGTCATTAAATTGGTAACTTCCTGAATAATGAAAACAAAATCTTTATATTAACTACTTGTTTACTTTAATACCGTAGTTGCATCATTGAATATTAGTTTTAGGGAATAATATAGGCGGAAATAACTTATTTTCATACACAGCGTAGTACCATTTCGACCGCAGAGAGCAATTCTTTCCTAAAAATAATGATGAAAAAGATCTGCATCAAATTAACATAGATAGAGAGATATATACCTAAATATAAATTTTATAAGTAGATGTTTAAAAATAATGAAAATACTTGAATTTATTGAACTGTACGTGTACAATGTTTTTGTTCATTATTTTTTTAAAAATTTTCTGAATTTTTGGGTCAACATGTATTAAATTGCCGTTTTTGAATGACAAAATTTAAAATTGACAAGTTAAAGTAAGGTAAAAAAATATATAAATTGGTATGTTTTTTCAACTTTAAATGCCCAGCTTACTGAAATGCGATCTTCTTTCTCAATTCAAAGAATGCGCAATAAAATCGTATATATTTTCTAATAACTTAGAGAGTTTTTCTAACTATACGTAGAAAATAAGTAACTCAGTTTTTCTAGCAACTCATTAGCATACTCCTAAAATACATCAACAAAACGGCTGTTAGATAAGAAAAATATATTTAATAATTATAGACGAATGGCTGAAAAAATTCAATTGACGAGTAAATATATTGTGTTAGTATTTCATTTATGTGAGCTATTCGAAAAAATGATTAGTTTCCCTAAAAGTAGTAACCAATTTCTATTCAATTTTTTGTCGTCGTAAATAAACCTTTTGTTGTAATATGACACAAGTATGTAACGTAAATTCTATTATAAGCGAAATATAGGAAATACTAGTTCAGCAGCATTCATTTTAGCTCTGGTACTCCTTAAACATCTATCCAAGCCACCGTATACGATACCTCCATACAAAACCCATTGGGTTACCTGTTGGAGTACCAGTACCACAGTTTGAATACAAGCTTAAATTGTGGAAGAAAATCTTCATCTTTATTGTATACCGTAAATAATTTATACGTATACAAAATCATCAAAACCTAACGGATTTACAGGAAATAGGTGTATATGTAGCTATACAAATGTACATATACGTGCACATGTATATTATAAATGAACAATAAATACATTGCATATAGTTAGGGTTTGCTCGTGGGTTTGTTATCAGTAATTTTGATAATTTTTGTATTTAAGAAAAACCGGTCAATTCGTTTTACCGGTAAAAATATAATAATACCTCTGCATTGCACGTTAATGTATTAATTTAATGAAAAATGTTTGTATTATCTTAACCATGTAAACCTCTAAAACATTAAAGAAAATATAAAATAAAAGAAATACTGTGTAATACGCTTATAATGGACTCTGAGGCGCCCATAAATTTTGTCCATTATATCCGGAGGTTTATTATATCCGAATATTAGTTTTTTGTAATTAAAGGTAGGAAATTATGCTTTATTTATTGTTTGCATCCTTAAAAAAATCTGTAATTTTTGTTTGAACATTCTTTAGAAATTACCAAGCCGTTGCTTGTGACGAACCATTTTCAATGTCAGTAATTATGCTGAGTTTATCATTGAAAGAAAATCTTGTACGTTGCTTATTTAACATAATTAAAATATTCCTTGCACTTAAGGTACTATTCTACTTTGAATCAAATGTCTCAAAAACATTGTCCTAAAATATTTTTGCAAAATTCGGAAAAATAAAAAAGATATAACCATATATATACAATACATATAAGTACAATGTATAATATGTCGCATGGCTTATTTTGTGTATTTTTGAGACTTCTAGTGCCGCATCTAGAATAATTTCTAGAAAAATTTTCATTATTTCATTATTTTCATTTTTATTTCATGGCCAAAACACGGCGGCAAAAATGGGTAATTTTTGACCCAATTTATTAAAAGTTTTGCCATTTGAAGGGGATTCAATATTTCTTGCTCATTATAGATGCGGCACTAGGTAGATAAAAACAAAATGACATAAGAAACATTAAAATCCGATAAATAGTTTCTGAAAAATCATGTCATTCTCAAGCCTTCTAATTTATCACATGTCTCACTACAGACAACACTGCAGACTCACTGCAGACAACATGAATAAAAAATCGCAAAAAATTATTTTTGTGTACATAAGGTTATGGATACTACTGTAAAGAAACCCGTTTTTGAATAAGTGCAGTAATAAACGAGAAAAATTTTTTTTGAAAAACAGCGTTTTTTTCGCGACTCAAAGTAGTATAGTACCTTAATAAAACACAGAAAAATTGTGATGATATGCAAACATTCTATGTGAATGAACAACTAACACATAAGAACCAATAAATAAAAACCAATGAGTAATTAAACAAAATCAAACCACACACACATTAATAAGAAAATACCACTACCATGAGCGCCCACGACGTGACGGTTGTTGATTGAAGAAAATTCATTATTCAAAAATACAACGGTCGAATTGTTTAAGGATAGAAAAAATGAGTGTTTCAGTTTCAGAATAGAGATGGATAACGAGCTTTTAAACCTCTCTTATAGTGGACAAACTTACAAATATTAGTCTATTATAACCGAAATTCCATTATAAGCGTGTCCATTATATCCATTTTAGAAAGTATTGCATTAAATGAATGCTCAACCGAACGGTACCTAGAAAATTGTTCATTATAAGCCAGATTCCATTATAACCGGGTCCATTATAAGCGGATTACACAGTATTTTAATAAGTTCAGAATTTCATATTTATTCGTGGACTTCTAGATTATAACAAATGTCTTCAAAAATCTATATTTTTCAGGGTATTTCTGAGGGTACTACATAACATATATTGTATATTTGTGAGGTACATATAAAATTTATAAGGTACTGGAAGGGCTAATAAACAAACAAACTTTTCAGTTCATGCTATCCAGCTATCTGTCTATCGATTAAAATGGGTTTTAACGATACAATTGTATTAAAATTATTATATAAAAATAGAAAAAGAATTAACCCTATAAAAAACACAGTGTTATTAGAATGCTGATACTAAAAAGATTATTCGAAAATTAAAAAGTGAAATTTCAACAGTATACAAGTATTATTCAACAGTATTAGTATACAAATGAGTGGTAAAAATATTTACTTGAGTATTGGTATTCTAAACGATCTTTAATTTTTCTTTTATTTTTTATTGCACAAGAAGATAAGAAAAGAGAATTGTAAATTAGCTCTGGGTTAGAACAGTTTCCCCTTCTAGTTGGGATCTATCTAGCCGGGCAAAGTACAGCACGAGTGAAGACGTTATAGTACATGAGTATTCCTAACTAACTCCTTCGTCGTTAATTTGATGGAGAAAAGGTAAAAATTATAAAAGAAACATGGCAACGTTTCATAAAAATGCAATGCAATAAAGACGATATCGAAGACTTAAATCAGATTTTTCAGATATCAGACGCAATAATTTAAATTGTCTACAAAAGTCATTTTCATTAGGCGACTAGGACTCGGCGCAAAGTTCTCATCTATAATTCACTGTCTTCCAAATATACCGGTTTGTACCGGATTTTGAAAACATAGAGTAGCCATTACCGCTAAAATGAGTATAAAAGGAATCCTGCATCCAGTCAATGGTTTTGTTATTTTATTTTGGACCATTAACTACATCATCATTATTTGTTCACTGATATCGTGCTAAATGTATATTTCAAGCAACCCTCGTCTTTGATGTTAACGTGTTTTCCTAAATTATATCAGTTTCATCGCTATCGATTTTGGGAGGACAACCATATACCAACAAATGTGAATTTTAACATTATTACCCAATATATATATAATGATATTTTGTATATTACACATTTTAATATAAAAACTATCAACTATTAGATACAGTGAAATGTATTTCTAACGACACCACATAGTGATAAGGTACACTGAGTATATTTGTTAAAATGTTCAGAAATAATATGTTTGAACTTTAGTTCTATGGTATACTTTTCAAATGAGTATAACCGTGGAACTCTAATTTTAATTTTCTTGTGTCGACTGAAAACTTTGTTGTTGTTGTTGTAATCCCTACACATTTGCCATAATCAAACTTTTGCAAATATGATATAATCTTCCCAAAAATAATTCCTTGCTGATTGAACAGTTGTCCTTCTAAATCCGGAATGCTTCGCGTCTAACACGACGGGTATTTTTTTACCCTCATAAAAAAATTAAAATAATTCAATTAACATGGGAACTAGAGAAACCGCAAGAAGATCATAAAAATAAGTTTTTCATTTTAGAATCTGAAAAACAATAGCCCACAACAATATTTAATAAACCTCGTAAACCTGACATTAGTCGAGTGACCTAATTTTAAGGGTTAGCTAAGAAAGGGGGTAACTTGTATTATACCACATCGGGATATACTGTTGCTCTATTCATGGTAAAGCACCATGATTGGACTTTAGTTTTTAGTGTATGTTTTTCCATTGAAGAGTAAGCAGCATATTTTTATGTAGAGTACTTGTTATAGTAGGTAGAACCAGTAGAACCTAGTTTCGAAACCGACGGCGACGGAAATTATTACCCACAAGAATAATCAAATATGATCATTTGTAAATACTACACAGAGATAGATCTTGATATCTATTAAGCGCATGGCTAAGCCCTAAGCCCTAAACTTATCGTTTTTACCAATCTTTGGTTGTCTAGTCTATAGTATATTAGAGTGAGATCTCGACGGATTGACAATATTTTGGAATAGTGTACGTAATTTAAGAAACGATTACCGATATGGTATGTGATTTACCTACATGCAAAGTAATTTACTGATGATTTATATGTAATTCACTGAGGTCTGTAATATTTATAATCAACAAAGTTGTAACATTTGGTTAGTAGAATAACAACGATATAGGAAGTTGTATGGTCGATTATTAATCCATATTCAAGCTATACTACTGATAAAAAAGCTTCAGCAATTTAGCTTCTCGAATGTGAAAATAATTAATAAAATGAAAAGCAAAACCCATAAAGCAGAAAACTCACATATTATAGATGGAATTCTTGATGTTGAAAAATGAAACCACTTAAATTTAATCCAGAAAAACTGTTGTCTGTATAATAGGCTTAGGGAAAATGTAGGTAAACTTATATATCACATTTATACAATGAAGAACAATTAATAGCCTTTCAGAAAAACACAATAATCACAAAAAAAAAAATAAAAATAAAATAAAACAAAAATAAATATAAATTATAGTCCAATTTGTAAATGGTAGGAAAATTATATTCTATGCACTCGAAAAACTAAAATATATAAAAGAAAACTTGACTTTCTCTCTTTTCCTAGAATTACGAATATGCTTCCCACAAATAAATATATTTAGCCAGAGCTATAACCTGAATTTAGTACAATTAAATGCAATAGTATAAAAATTATACCATCGTTAAATAAATTAAAACTATTAAATTTCCTATAAATGTACCTATCATTGGAGTATAACGGGATAGTTACTAGACATCCTAATTAATCTATGTAGCTTTATTTTGTACGATAAGTTTGAGCTTTTATTTAATTGATGTTCTCTACGAATGTCTGTCCGATTTTTAGTTGAATCAGTGGCGTGCAGTTTGATGCGCAGTAGGCGCAGAACACGCCTAACTGAAATTATTTTATAATAATCATCAAGCTTATCCAAAGCTAGCTTTTAATTAAAATATAGTATTATTTTATTCATTAAAGCAATAAAGTTAAAAGCAATGTGGAAAATTAAAATTTCTGCCGAATTTATTGAATTGAATTGAATGCAAATTAATTTTGCCCTTTTTTGAAAAATTAAGCGTTCGGCCTGAAATTTTGTATAAATATGAGCTTTTAATGAGCTTTCCAGATTTTTCAATCACGTTTTTTGAGGAAAAATTAAAATTTCACGAGAGGACCGATATCTGGATAGAAAATATATTTCAAAACGCAAGAAATGAAGTTCTAAACTTTAAGCTTTCTTGCTTACAGTGGGTTGATAAAGTTTTTAACGAAAATTTCATATAATATCTAAATTTAATGAATGAAATAAACATTAGGTTCTAAATAATATGAAATGATATTTAAATTTTAAGCTTTCAATGAGCTTTCATAATTTTTTGAGCCCTTGTTTGGGAAATTTTGAAATTTTGTTAAGGGATCGTTATCTGTATAGAAAATAGATTTTTAAACGTAAAATATTTACTTCGAAACTCAGAGCGTTCGTTAAGCTTACAATAATTTGGATAAACTTTGTGCGAAAATTCCTTATTTCATTTAAATTTAATAAATGGGGAAAAATTCGAATCCAAATTATTTAAAATTTAAAATGGCATATTAATCTTAAGCTTTGAAAGAGCTTTAGAGATTTTTAAAGCTTTATTTTCGAAATAGTTGAAATTTTGTTAAGGGATCATTATCTGGATAGAAAATAGATTTAGAATTCAAAATTTTTGAGCTTTCGTTGCACTATTAGAAGTTTGGGTAAACTTTCTGCGAAATTCTGGTAAAAATTCATTGCCAAATTATATAAAAATACATTTTAATTTTGAGCTTTCAATGAGCTTTCGAGATCTTTTGAGCTTTTTTTCGGAAAAGTTGAAATTTGGTTAAGGGATCGCTATCTGTATAGAAATCAGATTTTAAAACGTTAAAAGTAAGGTTCGGAAAAGAGCTTTCTGAGAGCTTTTAAGTTTTTGCGAAGCTTTTATACGTAGTTTTGATATGCTTGTTTTTTTTCTTAACTAATTTACAAACTTCATGGGCCATTGTATTTTTTTGGATTCGTAGAAAATAACCGGGAAATCCAGATCAAATGTCAAGATATCCGATATTCAAATTTCTCGGTGCGAGCCATAACGAATTTATGATATTTCTTATATAAATTTCAACTTTTCCGAAATATTTAATTTTTGTATTTTTACCTAAATGTCAAAGCAACTTTCTGCGTTTTTACATTTTTTTTCCAGAAAAATATAGAATTCTGAACACTGCAATCAATTTTTTATCTGACCGCACGCCATTGAGTTGAATGGGGTTAGTTAAATTCTACCTCTGTTCTGTGTGGCTATTTATTGCTGTTGACGTTGTTCAGGTGATGTTGTTGCGATGTTTTTTAGGCGATGTTGCGATTGTGTGTTTAAACCATAGACAAAGGAATATATAAGTAGACCTGGCATATGATAAATTCTCCATTGAGCGGCTGATTTAGGGAAATTATGAATGAAAAAAAGAAAGTTTTTTTGCCCCTTGGCCGCCCCTTGAACAAAATTCTATACAAAAAGTAGGCAGGGCCGTATTTACCACTAGGCTGAGTAGGCTGGAGCCTTGGGCGGCAAATTTTTTGGGGCGGCAAAATTTAAGATACTCGTAGGATTTGTTTAATTTGGCATCAAATAAATTCTAATTCTACATAAAAAGAG
>JANTOP010040470.1:0-10693 GCA_027564815.1 Symmerus nobilis | reverse complement strand
TTTATGAATCAAATGAATCATATCATATCAGAAAAGCGAACTAGTTCATTTGACTCACCATTAAGATTCGTTCGTTTTGAACGATTCGTTCGCGAACGTTACAACACTACAGTAGAACCCTTAATTGTCTGACTATTGGGGGTTTTACCCTATAGTCAATTTCGCTTCGCTTTATTTATAAAATTAGGACATTCTTTTTTAAAAAAAAAAAGTTTAGTATATACATATGTATATAATTTAAGATAGATATAAAGCATTAATTTTAGCAGTGATTATTAAAAATTCTTCTATTCTATAATCATCTCGTAAATACACGCAATAGTCGTGAACAATAGAAATAAAATAGTAGTGAAAATTATTCCCTACTAGTGCAATGTAAACAAGCATAAGTTTGATATAATTTCAAATTCTAAACATATAATAATTCCAAAAATAATATGTTTTGATATTTAATACGGGTAGGGTAGATACGATATAAGTGGTAAGTCATATATTGTATGGCAAATCGTTATCATTGTTCAATTTCAATAACCAATTATAATTTTCTAGTGTATTATTAGGAGACAATTTTATTTTTGAATGAATGGAACCCACTACACTATATACTACCTAAGTAATCACCAGTAGAGAAGATTACAAATGGATGGCGTATGAATGAGAAAAAAACATGTTTACGAAAAAATTGCAAATATAATAAAGTAAAATAAAAAATAAAATAGTATAAAATTCCTATTTATGAATGGAATTCTAAAATTCTTGTTAAATAAAACGTCAGAAATTGGTTTATTCCTAAAAATGTAAATTAGTTTATACTTTATAAATTTGTCTGTTATTTATACATGTGACGTATACTTTATATAGAACAGAAAAAAAACTGTTGATAAGATATATGATAAGTCAGAGTCGAACTGTTTGATGAATCAGTGAAAAAAAAGAGAAATTTTCTTCTCGGTTATTTTTAAATTAATGAAAAATGTAATAAATCAAAAATGATGATGATGCTACTACCCAAATTAACCATTCAAATCCGGCGACCCGGCTTCATAATTGAAATATAATTATCACATTTGGAAAGCATAATTTTAATAAATTATATTTCAGACATAATTATTGATTTTGACTGGTTACACGGGTAATTTTTACTGGTATTGTAATGATCCCTTCAAAGAAATTTACTAGTCCATCACTAAATATTTGATTATAACAGTCAGTCAATAACCGTTTTGTAACAGTTCATATATACCTATGTATAATAAACCGAACCGATAAGGTATAAATTGTAGTAGGTAAACCAACCAAAAATAAATATAATATTTTTAATACTTTTTTTTTTTACTTTTTGAATGAAATCATACAAATAATTGAGGTCATTATAAGAATCTACCAATACAGATATTTTCGGCAATGTCATGTCTAGACATTTAAATTAAATGCCTCTGTACGATTAAAAATTTCACAAACATACAAGATATACAGGTAAACGTATAAATTGAATGTTAATTTTTATTAAATAATAATGTACAAACAAAATATAATATAAAATAATATATTCGACTTGAACACTTGCTCAAACCGAAGAAAATACAATTAAATTGGATACAAAGAAATTAGCAAGGAAATTAACAGTAAATTTTATGGTTTAATGGACAAAAAGTCTTTATTTTTCGATTATTTATTTACAATGTCAGACAAATTAATGATATTTTAATATTATTGAAAATATCCTTGCCTTGTCCGGTGTCCTAAAAACAGGGTATTAACCGTTCATAATGTCAATTTTGAACAATCTTGTTCAATTAATAACAATGTTAACTGAGAAATTAAGTAATTTACTCATTCCCAGAATTGGGGCTTGATGTTGATTAAATTTTATGGAATGCGCAACATGTCTATCGTTTTAAGTAATGATAATTCGATTTTAATTATGAGTTATTTATAATCAGACATTTTTATAGATTTGGGAGAGACATTCTTTTTTTTTAAGTTTTCTGAATAAATTTTGTAATGAAATTTTTATAAAATGATTTATAATATAATATAATTCCCGTCGAACCTTAAAAACTCATAATCAGTTAATTGACCTGCCCAGTGCCCTTTAATTTTATATGGTCGAAAAATGTCCAAACCTTAACTGCAAATTCCGGAAGAATTAGTTACAAGAATTGAAGAGCTTAAAAAAATTTTAAAAAAATCATTAAAATCAATCAAAACTTCGGAATCAACGAATAAATTCTAAAATTTTATAAAAATTACAAAATACTATTAAAAGCCGAAAATTTTCAAAATATCGAGACATTTTACAAAAATCAGGATATTTTTAATTCGTAAAATTTAAATCATTTGGAATATCGGGAAATGAAGATGTTCCGCTACAAGGAATTTTGGACCGATAAAATAGACGAAGTTTTCAAACCTTTCAATTAATTTTGGACGTGATTTCATATTTCTGATATCGTTCCGCAATAATACAAAAAAAGCGGTAGGGATTGCAATACCGGTAAACCGATTTACCGGTTTTGCGAATCAAAATGCTTAATTTTATTACCGGTAATTATATCGATTATTACCGGTAAATTCGGTAAAAAATTATTATAAAAACCCAAGAAACTAAGCTCATCCACCCATTAAATAAAAAGAAAAAGTAGAAGTTTTTTGTCTATCATTGTCTTTTATTTCTTTTACTTCAGGAGGTTTTTCGGTAAATTTGGATCGAATATCAAAATAATTTTTTTTTGGCTTTTAGCAATCATTGAAGCATTCAGATGAACCGTTCCGGCTGAACTTTTCACGCCATTAGAACGTCCCAGCCGTGCGCGTACTGCTGTTGACCATTAAGGAAGTTTTGATTGAACCGTTTTGAATGGTACCGTTCCATTAAGGAAGTTTTGATTGAAAAAACTCGTATATATCTCCAAAATATGTACTCTAATCTGATGACGAAACCCCCAAGTTGCATCTTCTATACTTTCTGCAATACGAAAAAATTACGAAAGTAGGCTTATTTTCAGCTTCATTTACCGTAAAACCCCCGGTTTATTTTTCTTCTGTTATTTTGTCTGTCTGTCTGTTTGTTTCAATTTGAATTTCGTTTCAATGCTGATTTACTTATAATTTAAATTAAATGCTGAGTCTGTCTAATAAATATATCCTTGAAAGAAAAACTTCAATTAGAAATTAAAAAAAAAAAACTCGTAATCTAGAAAAAGATAATAAGAAGAAAAACAGTAAAGGTATTGGAATCATTGTAAGGAAAGAAATAACCTAAGACAAAAATATTCGTAACAAATATTCAAAAATTGTATACGACCATCTCATGACTGTTCGGCCAACAAGTGTAGAGTCAGAACGCGCCTTCTCTACTGTCGAGCTCATTACCACAAAAATAAGATCGTAACTGAGCGACAGGAGCATAGACTATTTATGCTATTTGCGAGCATATTTTCGAAAAGCTGATACTATATCATTATATATCATTTCTTTATAAAAGAAATTAATTTTATTTTTATTTTTTGACTGCTGTTCTTTAAGTATTTGAAGTTTTCGTAAGAGAAATAAAATAAGTCTTGAATTCCACAATTTTCAAACTTTATACAAGTATTAATAATATCCTAGATTCCAGAATAATTTTAGAAAATGTGAAAGATTACCGGTATATTACCGGTAAACCGGTTATGGATTTTTTCATTACCGAGTTACCGGTAATGAAAAAATCCGGTAAATTTACAATCCCTAAAAAGAGGGTATATGAATCACTTAATTTAATACACGCTTCTCATATATATTTACAAATTGGGGTAAAAAAATGAAGCTGCAATTTTAGCTGAATCGGATCACTTTTGATTTCTCTTTAATTTTGAGCAATATATCATGTTAAAAGCGTAGAATGGGGAGTTGAGTTTGGAAATCTGTTGGATACAATTTTATTTAAAGTAAAATTTATTTCAATTTTGAAAGTATACTGCCACTGGCTATTATATTTATCCAGCTATTGTAAAACTAAGCAAACTTGAATTTAATTGCTATGTAAATTACTAAATTACGAAAATATTAAATTCAACATAATTTGAACTTATCTTCTGTTAACAACTAGATAATTATAATATATTCTTAAAATATCACGAATGAAAGTATATTTTAAAAGCCCTTCGGAAATAATACAAATATTTGTAATCGTTAAAATTAACCACACACGAGTCAAGCCCTGTTATATCTTGATTTTATGACCTTTTCAATTTTTCTCGGTATTCAAAATTCTATAAAAAATCGATTATAAAATTAATTTTATGTTTCTTTAAACTGTGTATGTATAAATTTACGTAATGATGTGAAAACCAGAGGGCGAAATTTTTAATAATAATTAATAACAATTTTTCAATGATTTAATTGCAATTTTCGGTGATATAATTTTGTAATTTTACCGACAAAATATAAATGTCAAAATGGAAAGCAAGTACAAAGTATACCATACAAATATAATGCAATCGATCAAAATTAAACATGAAGTTGGGAAAATTATTTTTTAAGAAAATACAATTAATTAATAATAAATAATTAAACGTAGTATTTTTTAATTTAATTGAATTAAAGTTAAATTGCAACAATTTACGAAATAAATAAAATTTAAGTAATAAAAAAAAATACTTGTGGTTTTAATTTAAATTGTTTTGGTTTTCAAATTACAAATTTTTTTAATTAAATTACTTATCTATTGCGGTAAATATAATTGATAGCAACGGAAACATGGGAATTGGATTTTCGAAAAATAATACTACCAAAATTTCTCACATCATAAATCATAGATATATATCACTCATAATACTCTAAGGAAGTAGAGCCCTTTAGACTAGATGGTGGACTTTGATACACGGTTTAGCTTATAAATATGATATCCAACACAAATTGAAAAGAGAATATCCAGTTTCTCGTCAATATTTATCTAAGCATGGATCATTTTCTATAAATCAGTTATGCTGAGATCGAAACATTTAACTAATTGTACAAAAAATATAAGTCAAAGCATAAATTAGCAAATACCCTTCAAAAATTTATTAGATACGATTGCTGTCAATTTACTGCCGTAATTATGGCATCTTACAGTAGATAATCAATTACCGATTGTTATTTAAGCATTGCTTCATGTTATAGAGTCGACCGGGGTAAAATACATACCCTAAATGCATCCAGGGTCAGTAGTCCCAAGCTTGATCATTAGTACAACAAGTTTAGAAATCGAAGAGACATAGGAAATGTAGGGAAATTTTGCCCAAGAAGAAAGAAACTGCTACACTCTACTCCTTCACAATCACAGAAGAGGTGAGTTCTCTATTCTTCCTCGAAATATTGTAGTATTTTCGAGGTTTTTATTCAATGTTCTATATAGGGACTCACGTGATCAGACGATAGTTAATAAAGTTGATAAGAAAGGTTCAGTACACAGTTGCTTCTCAGCCATTGCGATAATTCGTATGAACGGCATGAATTCGCCCGCATCTAGGGTAATTTCTCCTCTGCCCTAGCTAGTACATCTACATTTTCGATCCCTACGATGTCAGTGCAATCTGACACCGCGATTAGATTTTTAAGTTCATGGTGGCAGTACCATATCAACTCAAATTTAATTAGAAAAGAATATAAGGTTAGAATTGCAGCTCTGTTTGCGGAAAGAACATGGGTTGTACGGCCTTTTTATCCTGCACTTATTCTCTTATACATAATTCGATTTCACGTACGTCTGCTTGGAATCCATAGAATTTTTACCATATCCAGCGGCACCCACGTTTTATCATTTCAAATCTGTTGTAATAGACGAGTTCCTGAACTTTAAATTTTAGTCCTTGATGTGTTTATTTCGCTCGTTCTGGAATTATCTCATCCAATTTAGTATCCCAATTATACGTCCGAATGGAAGTGACCGGTAAGGGTACATTAATAGATTCTCCTGCTTGAAATTTTTGTACCAATAATTAGCTATATTGGATTCGTCCCTGCCTTTTCCTGTATGCAAGCTGTATGTTGTCCATTTTCATCCCTCGAATTCATACACCATAACGCTATTATATTTAATGCGATTTAACGCCCTTTGAAGAAGGTCTGAGATTGCCTCTCAATATTATTATACCGACATCAACAATAGACTTGAATGTCGAATATTTGATTCGCAATTCGATGCTTTATTCAATTAGCAATTCATCCATCACAATTGACCACAAAACCAGTGACAATATTTCCCCTCGTGGTAATTGTTAGGCTTGTATAACTGACAATATATCATTTACCATTGTAGATTTGCTAACAAGTATTGCCTAGCATGGACCTTACCCGATAGCTTCTAAATGTTCTTTTTAACAATTCTTGATTTATTTATTTTTATTTTCAGTAGGTTTGAAAATGAATTAATTTCCCAAAAATACGTTTATAATAAAAATAGGTTATCATCACCAATCATCATTAAATTTTTATTAATAAATGATAATATCCCCGTTTTACCCTACTACCGTAATGATTGCATAACATTTACAATTAAATTCCGCAAGACATAGATATGCAGTTTTTATTATTTTACTGAAAAATAAAAGAAGATTTATATAGTAAAAAAAAATAAGATGAATCCTTTCACTTAATTCACAGAGATCAACTATCGTTTTTTATTTTTTTTTTTTCAAATAATTTCATAATAACGAATTTTTGTATAAAATCTGTATACAATTTACATCTGTATACATTCAAGATCTTATTCATTTTATAATCATGAAACGTGATAGATTCAAATAATAGTCGACAAAAGTATCCATGGTATTGGGGCATTATTTCGTTTCTTCTGTTATAATGACGGACTTTCATTTTCTTATAAAATTTTGATATTAAAAAATCAATTAATTGTCAAATTTTTACGGGCGCCACATTATTAGTTTTTACAAATTATTAATTTTATCCAAAAAAAAATTTCAGATTTGTCTGTCGAAGTTACTTTACATATTTCTTACTTTTGCTTTCAAGGCGATTTTAACATTGTATTTTAAATAATTTTAAAATATTTATATTATACACAGAAAAAAATTAATTAAAAAATAATTAAATCCGATGAGGAATGTCAGTAATATAATTATAAATAAATAATCGAATTAAGCAAGGAATGAAAATGAAAACATTAATTTTAATTACCGGTGATGGTTGACATATTTATTAAATTTAAACTGATTGCTTAATTTTATAATGACTTTTCTCTCTCAGTGTATTTTCAAACAAAAATGGATAAAAATGATTATGTTGAAATTTCATTGCCGCCGCTTTTAGATATGATTATTGTCAATAATTTCGAAATGTAATTTCATTATTTATATTTTTATTTTCTTACAATCTTTACTTTGCAATAGAGATAAAAATGATAAACCTTTGTTGTTATACGAGTACGAATATATTATATTTAACTAATATGTAGCCAGACAGTAAAAAATCCTCATTCTATTATCATTCTTTGATAGGATTTTGGGTTTAGAAAGTTATTATTTTAATTTGTTTGAAATGGATTGGTCTGGCACCCTTCCCATTAATACTCCACAGACCAATCACCGGGTACATTTGAACCGGGTATGTAACGGGTACGGAAGGCATAAATACGAGTATTTATTATCTCTTATATTTTGTATACAAATTGATAATGAAATTTATTTCATAACATAGACAATTATAAATGGTTTAAATTTTAATGTAGGAAGTGATTTTTAATATTTTTTTTCTCAGATAATTTAAATTTTGCGTTAGATCTCCGATACTTTTTAAACAAGGCCAACCACATTTTTGTATGGTTTTTTTTTTTGCCTTTAATTTTAGAAGAGATAAGTACGGGTATTATATACAGATATTTTCAACACATCAAATTTACTTTCACTGTCAATTTATTTTGGTGTAATCGATTTCTTTTACCTGTGGATTAATATCAGAAGGAGCAACAATTACATTATTATTATAAACAAAATTCGAAATGTAAATATATGTTTAGTAATTACCAGTTTATTCGAATATCACTCTGAATGGAGGTTCAGCATTATATCCCATAAACTGCAGTTTGATATGTGGGTAAAATATAACGCGGGCTATATCTAACATCCTTTTTATCAATTTCCTATTTTTTGAAAATTCAAACAAAACTAATATTCGGGGTTTCCTTCAGTTAGAAATTTGTCCGATATCTTTGCACCTTCTTTCCTCGTTTCTCTTACAAAGCGATTTCAAAATAAAAAGAAAATAAAGGTCTCAAGTAATAGAAATTAATCAAATGGATTGGTCTGGAATCAAATCTTTTGTAGAATGACGGGAATATTTAGAATTTCTATATTCTCTCGAAAATTTGTCGGGAGTTCTCCTGTAATGTTTGTAAAATTTAGGACTGACTAGGGACAATATGATATTTGCCTGGATCGAGGATTTTTACGCTGGTTTTCTGGAATTTCCTGTAAATATTAGTAGTTAATCCCGAATCTTTGGCATTTGATCAGTTATCTTTAAGGATTCGTTATTAATGTACAGGAATTCGAGAATAAAGTTAGGAAATAGATCAAAAATATCAAAGAATATCAATGTTCAGTTTGCAAATGTTCGTAAATTCGAAATTAAAATTTAAATTTTTGAGTACATTTTCTAATATTATTTGAGTAAGATTTTCTGGAGCAAAACCTCTTTTAGAAAACATTATTTATTTTGGGTTCAATTTTAAGCTAATCCAATTAGTAGTAACATTTTGTCGAACTAGTTCTTGGGGCGAAAAAGGAAGAACAAATTTAAGCCGAATGAGTGTAATTGTTGAGTGACATTTTTTAGTAAAATTCAGAAACTTAAACAATATTGGTAGAGCGAAATTTGTTGAGTAATATTTTTTGAGTGACTTTATTTTCAATGAAATTCTTTTAGGGAGAGAAATCGATCTTTTTTTATTTTGAAACACCGAATTATGGTAAGTATACACCGGCCCCTCGATTTACACGATTTCGCTTATAAATACGTCTGGCAAGTTGTTAGCAATAACGTCTGACGATTTGAGTTTATGCATTGTGAGGTAGTTACGATTAATTTAAAGAAGAAAATTCTATCATTTAAAAGAGATACTTGGATAAACCCCTTTTAAGCCTCACTACGCTGTACTGCAAGGGGAGGAAGGGGGGGGGGGCAGACTTGCCGAAATAGAATCAAGACAAGGTCTCCAAATAATTAACAACAGAACCATTTGATATAAAATGACTTGGGTAAAAACGTCGCTGGCTCTTAGACACGTATATTTTACACAGAATCGCGTTATGCATTTTGATTTATTAATTGTAAGAGTGTGTGGCACTTATCGCGTATAAATAGCTTTTTCATATGCTGTTAATTATTCAATTCCAATCCAATTTATATGATGTATATGTAACCCGGAAGTTTTGTACAGAAGCTCTGAAGAAATTTAAATCTGTAGAGAAACAATAAGTTTTTAATTCAATTTTATACGTTTTCAAATCTAATTTTAAACTAAATAATTAAATTTTAATCAAATATGAAACGTTTCTACAAAAGCACTACAAAAGCTTTTAATGCTAAAAGAAACCTTAAACTTTGGGACGTAATTTTATTCGAATTCAAACCTACAATTTATCCAAATAATTCAACTGCAACCAAACTCAAAATGTTACAGCAACAACTCCGCATTTACTTAAAAGCTAAGCGAAAGCTTCAAGTTTCGAACAAAATTGTATTCGTTTTCAAATCAAATTTTTATCCGAATAATTAAATTTTAATAAAATCTGAAACTTTCCAACAAAAGCTCCACAAAATCTTAAAAGCTCAAAGAATGCTTTGGGTTTAGGACATAATTTTATTCGTATTTACAACTATTATTCATTCAAATAATTTAACTGCAACTAAACTCTAACAAATGAAAGCTTACAATTATTTTCGAATTGCAACTTATTTGCCATTGAAATAATTAAACTATAATATAACCAAACTCAAAATGTTTGTTTGTTTGGGGTGATTATCTCCCGAATCAAATAGCTAACGAATCAAATTTCTAATCTTGCAAAGTGCTTCGTAAATATGAAATGTGTGAATAAGTTCTCGGTATTGAAATAGCATTACAAAATATTTGAACACGTTCATTTTTTCCCTAACCGGTTGTATGGAAAACGTGGCCCTAGTTTTATATGTACGCTGTGTCTTACTTTACACGGTTCCGATTTACACGGTTTGTCGCGGAACGTATCTATCGTGTAAATCTGGGGACCGGTGTATATATATTTCAGCATAAACACAGAAATGAAATGTCTTCATCTAAAGGGAAGTCGACTTACTAAATTGAAAAAACCGAAAAGAAAACCGTTTCCTATGAGAAGCAAAGAATTTAATTTAAGGATATTTGAGGAAAACATCTCTTTTTTAATGTTTCTAATTAAAATAATTCATGCAGATATGTTTCTTAACTCATCAATTTATTTACGGAGTTTAATCGATTGTGTACAATTTTATTTTTTGAGTGTAAAGGATATTTCATATTCTTCCATTTGTAACGAGAAAAAATCGAATCAATTTTATAAATGTATAATAAATCATATTTGAACCACCCAGCTCACCAATAGTGTGGATTAGATTAACCAGAGATATATAAATACCGAGATATTCAGCTTATACAAAAAAATCCTAACTTTTTAAAGGGTACACCTGTAAA
>JANTOP010040459.1:0-10696 GCA_027564815.1 Symmerus nobilis | reverse complement strand
ATTTGTAACCATTTTTCGTCAATAAAGCTTCAAATTTCGGAAAAAAACCGCACGAACTTATTCAAACTCCTATTAATACATGGTATGTACAAAGAAATCTATACTTTGTGAAATGTTGTATTATGTACGTAGAAAATTGGAACCAAAAATATGATTATCGGACCACCGGACAAGGTTTTGGCAAATCATATAAATTTTTTTATAAACTGAATAAATGTTGACTATAATAAAAATTAAATTTAAAGGGGTTTTTTATTGTTGTAAACTTCCTCAAGCAGTACAATTCGAAATCGATGTTATGGATCAAAATATTTTCTTGACTATTATTATCTTCTGATTATCTTTTGTTGATTGATTTTGATGGTTTAGTCTCGGGTTTAGTATAATGTTTTCAAAGAGTATGTCGAATCTTTCGTATCGTATATGTTGTATGTCCTACAATCGAATATATCGTTAACCACTTTAGTAATAAGATTAAGGGGGTCACTTCCTCAGTCGTTCTCCATACAAAAAACCTGATTTTCATCTACCTTTTTCTAGAAAACTACTGGGCCGATTTCTCTGAAATTTTGTACACATGTTCTTACTTCCAAAGTAAACCTTTTAGGAAAAAGTTAAAGTTTCCAAAGGAAATTAAAAAATATTAATTGGATTCTGAATTATGACACGAAAAAGAAAATGACAATTTATACGAGTTTCTTACATTTTTAAAAAACCCACCGCTGAACTCATGGAAATTTCCTCTGCTTAAAAGGTTTACTTTGGAGGTAAGAACATGTATACAAAATTTCAGAGAAATTTCAGAGAATCGGTCCAGTAGTTTTCTAGAAAAAGCTACATGAAAATCAGGTATTTTGTGTGGAAAATGGTTGAGGAAGTGACCCCCTTAAGAGATATATCTGCGCTTTTAAATAGTGTACATTTTTTATAAGTTCCAAATATATTTGTGGCTATCATAGAAAAGGTGGGAGTTTTCTTATTACTTTTCGATTTGAAAACTTATTTATTTTATTAGCAATAATAATTTTTTCCACTTCAGCAATTATTATTAATCGGTATTTTAACAGTAATATAACAATTTATTGATAATCAAGTTATAAAACGTTTATTCACGATTTTATTGTATTTTCTTATATGTCTAGTCATTTTTTATCAATTTTGCGTGGCCAATAAAAATTTTTCTGGATAATCGAAAATTCAAACCGGAAAGAAATAAGTTGATAAATAATACTTTCGGTGTATTATTACTAATATATCATCTCTAGAATAATGGTTTAATGATTTCCATAGATAAGACATTCTTTCAGAATCAGTAGATATGGCAAAACCAGATGGAATTATAAAAGTTCATACATTTTGTAAATCGTTTCTTTCTAGTCGGATCATATTACTGATAAAAATTGTATTTAATTGTAAAGTAACTTTAAATTATGTGACATGTTGCATAAGCAATGTTAAAAAATAATTTTCATTTATTGTTCTGTTATATGTGTATAAAAAGATTTATTATTTACAACTAGATTCTTATCTTTATTTTAATCAGGGTTTCTAACCGAAATGAACATATCACCCAAATACTATTTCGTTCTCTTGGTCGATTCGGTTACGTTCCGGTTTCAATAGTTCCAATTTCGTCCCGATTAGTTTTTCGTACTTGAATTGCTTCAAAACCGGATTTCGAAAATAATGAAATCAAAGAAATCGCCATAGGGTCAATGACTATAGATTAGGCCAACAATTATTGTAGTATCTGTAATTGTGTAGATAAATAATCTAGTAAATATATTTTACGCAATTTTTCTGACAATTAATTGCAGTTCGATAACGTTTAATGGAAACGTATTTATTACTTAATCATATCATATTAAGAACAAAAAAATGTGGATTAACGCCGATATTCGGATTCGGTGCAGTTCCGGTTCAGGTCCTTGATTCTAGTATATTGAACTGAATATTTGAAAATTAATATTTAATAACAATTATATATTTCCCAGATATTAATATGGATTTTTAAGTTATCGAATACGACATAACGCGGATATTTGTACTTAAAGCAAATATTATTATCTATTGAATGAGTGTTATGTCCTTACTTGCAAAAGGTTTTATTGAACTTATAAAACGTGCACATACTCGCAATTAGTTTGTTTTTCATTCATAATTTCTGTAAAAGTTATTAACCACTTATATGATAATGAAACGGGGAACAACCTTTGTTATTTCTGTGGTTCCAAGCATTAACCGCTTAAGTGGACTTAAGACGAAATTGAATTATGAACACCATTATATTCTCCACGTACGATTGCGTATACCCATAAAAATTCTCAACCGAATTCTTTAATTTGGCCATTATATAGCTATTTGACGAAATGCATAACCGCGTAAGTTCATGTATCAGAATAAATTTATAAAACTTAAAATCGCTCTCCTGAAAAATTGCAAAAAACGACTTAAGCGGTTAATGCTTGGAGCCTCAGAATTTTTGCATGAGGAATATTAGCTAGTATGTACGTTTACTCATTACAGAGTATATCTCATTATGCCCTTTATCTAAGAAAGTATCAGCGATCTCGTAGTGTAAATTCACTTGATTAACTCTTGATTGCAAGTTACTACTCGTTTTTTTCAATAATTGACTTCAGTCAACCATCAGATGCCTTCCTGTTTATAGGAAGTATAGGAAATGTAACACATGCCTTATAATCTTATAATATAATATCGATCATATCCTTCCTTTCGTCTGACATGCATTTCTCTTTGTGTTCACGAGTACAATATTAAGAAAGCTTATACTACTAGGATGAATTGGTTCTAACGAAAACAGTCATAACTCAAAAATTAAATTTGTATGTTCGGTACTGCGAGCAAATGTCCATTATACATTTTAAATGTGGAATAGTTTCATAAATGGACAAATAATGAGAGAACACAGTATCTTTTAATATTTGGGTTCTATGCGGTTTATCAAGTCACGTATATTCGCAATAGAAATTACAAATAAAAAAGTTGCATGTCATGATAAATAAAATTTTTTGTGGTACCTTTCTTCCAAACTACGATATATGCGATATGCGATAAATACATACATGGTATATTGCATGCTATAAGTATGATATATCGCGTGTTTCACAATTAGGATATAAAAGTTACATAATTAAAATAACATAGATAAAATCATAGGATAGCATATACGATGTTTAAAAACTATTCTTTACTTATTTAAATTTTATTTTTAGAACAAATTGTATTGATATTTAGATTCCAAGTAGGAGGTATATTTGGGCTAATAGTGCATGTTGCAATTATGCAGTTCTATTGATTCTGTTTCGAATAGTTTCTTTTAATTTTTGTATATTGTGTAAGATATATTCGTATGAAATAACTACTATCAACTTATATCAAAATCAGTGCATAGTAGTGTGCTTTCAGAAAAGTCACTCAGGAAAAATTGTTTCGAATTCCACATAGGAAATTCCAGCTTTTATATAGCTTTTATTGGCGTTGAAACAAATTACAATTTTGAATTTTGAAAATCTAGTTGCGTATTTTAAGTCAATAGCCCTAATACTAAATTATTTTTGAATTTGAATTTTTGATATGAAAGTATCGGATCAAGTTTAACTCTGGTCAGGACTACTGTATGCGCGTCAAAACACTAAAACGTAGCTCGTCAAATAAATACGCTGGAGGTTTGGTGGCAATTAGTTTATGTAGAAATATTAGCGCTTGAAGTTTATAGTACTCCATTAGATTACAGCCAAGTACCTTGTTTGTGAAAGTCGCGGTACTACGACTCCAACGCACACCGTAAATAAAACGTATACACCTGCCTTAAAGGCAGTTAAAAGAATGTGTTTTACTATTATATTAGAGAGCAGTAGAGAAAACCACATCACAGTAGATAAAGATAGGCATAATTAATGACAATACAAGCTGGCTACGGGTCTGAATGGATAATACATTTTTATGCCGCACGAGGCTGCGCAAAACTCCGTAGAATTTGGAACATATAGATTTGCAACAGTCGAACCAACACAAATCGAATTTTGAAATGAGATTCAAGTTTTTAATATATAAACCATGATTAGAGTTACTCAATTTGAGTAAGACTTTCCTCAATTTCAGGACAAATCTATTATTGAATTTTTAAATTTTGCGCATAAGCTGTGTTACAAGCTGCGATTTATTACTTAGGTTTTATATTTACGTAAGGATTTTATGAAATGGCTTTTCTTTTTTTTACTTCATTATTTGATTTGAAAATTTTTTATTTCTTTACGTTTTTTTAATCGTCTTTCTTCTTCTTTTTCTTTTACGTTTGAAACTTTAATTTTTTTAAAAATATTTTTTTAAACTTCTTGGTTACCTTTTCTCCATTAATGAAAAGTAATTACGTAATTTTTAATTTAGATGGACTCAGCGGTGCTATTTTGCAAACGCTTAAAAGATTTTTTTGATCTCTTAATCATACCTTAACCACCATCATACAGAAAATTTACATTTCCCTCATTAATACTCTGAGTCATATGTTTCGTTAAAGCTTAATTTTACTCAAGAGAGAATTGTTAGGTTATGTTCTAGGGATTTTTCTTAAAGACTGCTACAGCGTAATATCTAAAATGGTGTTGCAAAATTATCTAGTTGTTCACATTAGTTACATGGGGAAATTACCAACCCATTTGTTTTATGTTTTGCACCACTATTTAAGAAATTGAAAAGTAATGCAACTTTATGGCTAAATTTAAAATGACCCACGTACGTTTAAGTATTTTTATTATAATTATTTATTTTTTTTATTATTTTATTTATAATAATTATTATAATTGTTATATTTATTATATTTTAAAACTGAGAATTAATTGTCGATTTTACCGACTATTGCTCAATTACCGTAATTATCAGATAACAAACTAAAATAAAATAAAACAATAATAACAAATATAAAATCGATTTAAAATTAAATTTCTCGACGAACCGAATAACCGATTATTATTTTTGTTTATATAATTTTAACGAATTGAACTCAGCTATGACGATCAGCTGATTGAATAATCTGTCATAAAATTAGCTGATCACTCAAAAAATAACGAAAATGCTTTTAAACGAATCAAAGAGAACCATTAAACTTGTAAGCTCGCTCGAGGGGCTTTCTCCAAAGGGATAAGTACCTTATGCTGCAAAATCGCACCGCAGGTCTACATAAAAGGTGTGCATATTTTGTATGTTGTATAGGTTTATATCTGTATTTTCAGCGGTTAAACATGAATTGTTTTTCTTAAATGCAAGTTTGACTTAAATGATTTCCGGTATACGAATAAAAGTCATGTAGGAAATTCGGACAGAAATCAGCCTAACAAATATTTATAGATAAAAGAAGAAGAAAAAAGAAAAAAAGATAACCGATATTTTGAAGTAGTATTCCTCTTCAGACGTCTTTATAGTTTTTGTAATATTTTCTACGAATACAAAAGAAAATTGGGATGTTTATCAACATTTCAATTGAAATAAGATGAAAAAGATGCCTTTTCTTAAATATAATGCTTTAAAATGATTCGTGTCGGTTTATCGAACTTCCAATCGGTTATTTACAGAATCTTTATATCTTATTATCATCAAATCTACTTCAAATAGCTAGCTATTCCTTTGGTTTTGTTAATGGAATGGAGAGGAGTAACAAAGTATAATTATGTTGGATGAAAATAATTTGTATTTTGTATCCCAAAAGTACCCATATTCGATTAGATTTAGATTCTGTTTCGATTTGAAGCATAACCTATAATTTATTTCACCTCTCATATCACAAGTTTTTTAAATTTCTAATTTTTTCGTAATCGGCAAACTATTTAAAGCAAACATTATAAATTCGTCTCATCTTTTATTGAATAAAAAAATAAAAAATAAATACACAATGTATAATCTTGAGTTTTTTTTCAATCGAATAAATTCGTATTTTATCATTGAAAATTATAAGTGTTGAAAAAATTGCAGAAAATTCTTCTAAAAACATTGGGAAAATTTCCATATGCAATAGAATATAGAATAAGACTATTCTATATATGTAGGTCAATAGTAAAATTCATATCAATGATTACATCAATCGAAATGTTGGTTCGGGAGCAAGGATAGAAAAGAAAGGCAACCTTATACACATATGCTCTTTAATAATCTTAACTAAAGACGTTTTTACATTTAAATTACAAATTTATTTAAAATTTAATTTTTCGGTTTTATTTTCAAGGGGGTTTCATCACCTTTTTATTAAACAAGTAGTAATAAATAAAAGAGAAACAGTGATGTAAAGCGTAAGCAAGAATGCTATTAGTCCCACGAAAGTTTCTCAGGGTGGCATAAAACAACACATCAATTATTATGAACGCGTAAGGGATAAAATACAGATGATCTGAACTGAACATTATTATTCTGGTTATCCATCGGGTGCTAATTTTCTCCATGTTCTCATTTGAAATGACATGACAATGATGGTCTGGTCTACTGACGTTTGAGGTACAATGAAATTTATTTCATTACTCGTGAAGAATTAACTTGAAATATTTCCCTTACAGCACTGAAAAACAACGTTTCGCATGTTAAATTTACTATTATTGATTTTCGAATTTTAATATTTATTTGTGGTGTATGTGTTATGCACATTTAATATGTTAATTTTCCTTAATTTCTTAATAATAATCATGACAAAAAACATTTAAGAACTCATGCTTTTTTTCTCAAATTGTGCACACAGCCCAACTTATACTAATTCTAAAATATTCTTGTATAAAAACCATCTGGTTCATATATTGTGTCAAAATTTTTGAATGGCAGAAATAAATGAATAAAAGTCGCTTCGAAATGACTTTTATTTTTAAGTACATAGAACATCTACACCATATTAATATTATGAAAAAACCATATAGATTTATAATTTTAATTATATTACACCAGCAGTATATTTTGTTCCTATAGTTTTTTACGGTAAAATAATTTTGTATGTGGGTTTGCACATACTTAATGAAATAAGAAAGATTAAAAAAATCCCGCAGAAACGGTGTTTGCGCGGGTGATTGTGCGCGGTCCGATTCATTCAATGAGATGATTCATTCCATATCCATCTATGTTGATGGTGGTGTGAATGACTTCATATGATGGCAAGTATAATTAACTGCTTCACCTACAATACAGTCATATACTTGTATTACCATTAGATTAAGACTAGAAACACTGTGGATAGTAGGCCTCATTCGATACAAATCTTACATATCATGTAGATATATTATGTATATCGAGACCTTTAATTAATTTTACGAACAAGAATGTCACTCAATCTATTTATTATTAATCAAGAAAATTTTATACATCGAAAAGTCCACTTACATGCATTTCTCCACTTTGTGCATTCGTCCACATTGGCAGTCGCACGGCAAAATCGAAACATAATCAGAACGAGCAAGGAACGTCCGATCAGAGACATTCATTTCATTCGATCAATAATATGTACAAATAAAATGTTTTAGAATATATTCTATTTGAATCAGTTTGTACAGAATGATTAATTTTTCCGAAGGAATATATCGTTGGTTTATTGCGAAAACTCATTAAGGGGGGATATCACTTTTCCGATTTTGGTGAACCCATTTTTTTATTATATTAGTATTAAATATCAATTAAGGTATCAAGAATAGAGGGTCAAAAGGATTTTTAAAAATTCCGCTTTTTAGAGCCAGGGTAGATGATTTTGTGCGACAGTGCACACCAATAAATGATAACAAAACCGATATTCTTAATACGACGAATTGACGAATTGCTTTGAAATTTTTTCCTGGTATTTCTAGATATATTCTCTTGTCCTTGACGGGAACATTTTTAATTTAAAAAAATTTGTATTTATTTTAAATCAATAATGTCAAAAAATAGGTAAATTTTTAGTGTCCAACCATTAAAAAAAAATTTTTTTTTAAAAAATTTCCTTTCCGTCAAGTACGAGATAAACTAATGTAATTTTAGTTTCTTTTTGATTTTTTCAATTTCAAGAATCCGTGTTCCCGGAATCGTGTCCACCGCAAAGCACTGTTGATTAGGCAGTACCACACATCCGACAGCATTACGGCTAGTCATGTTGATTTTTTTTAATCCAAAAATTTTAAAATATAGTTAAAGGTGCGCCATTTAACATAACACAAACATTTTTCATTACAGTAATACGAGTCTTCTAAAAAAAAAATAGTAAACTTAGCCTTGATTTGGGCGCTCAAAAGTGATGTCCCCCCTTAAGTACAATTTTGAAAATTTTTCACTTAGCCAAGCCTATTTTAAATAATATTCAAACATGAAAAAAATTATTAAGTACATAAAAATAATCTACAGGTACACTTTCAGTCAGGTCTTTCTTTCATCAAGTGTTTATCTATAATTTTACAGGGCAAAATTATGCAAATGAAATGACTCCCCAGAAATTTTATCAATGTAACTTACAAGTAATTTTTTGCAATAAACCGACGATATTAAAGATCGCTTTATTAATAATCACTAAACTTAAATATGTTTTCAGTAAACAAGGAATATCCCAACATACATGCTTAGCTTATTCAAATGAACATGAAATCTTTATTTGTAAATTCATCACTTATTTTTACATACAAACATTCTAAAAATAATATTTTAAGTTGCTAAAAGTTGCCCTCGGAAATGAAGTTTTTATATTACTGTGTACTGTGATGGAATTTAGATAATCTTTTACCTTTTCGGCTTATATTATATAAATACCCCCCATATTTACTTATCGAATCTATCGATGAAAACTTATTTTGTTAAGATTAGTATATATATTTTATGCCATGAAGTATATCACATACCATAGTGAACCATTTCACTTAAAACATTACTACTACATGCTACTACATACTTTTGAAATTTCAAGGTAGTTATATGTAATTAGTAATTACGAATAAAGTATGTATTTATTATTCGTAGTTACTTGATTACGCGCTGCGCCTACAATTTCCTTACTATTCCTATTTATTTGTTATTTAAATTAATAAGTAACGATTTTATTACTTCATAGTTATGTGTCTATATTTATTCACAACTATAATCGAGAAATCAGAAATACTTAAATATATTGTGTAGGCTAAGTTCATTTTTCTTTAGGTCCAGTCTATATTACATAATGATAAATGGCATTATAAATAATAAAAATGTTAAAAGAATATTGAACGGAATACCGACAATTTAATACTGAAAATTTATAAACAACTTCAAATTTGTTTATAAATTGGGGTACACAGTTGTGCCCGTTTATTGTAACTAAACTAAATATTTTTTTTTGTATGATCCTTCTTGCTGATACATAATATATTATATTAATACATATTAGGATAAATATGATAAAATGAACTATAAATTGGCTTTTATTTGAAATTCGAATTTCGTTTAATTGAAATTTCTATAACAATATAGATAGATAAAGATAAAATTAAATAGATTAGATAAAAGTATAAAATATCCTTAAGGTAGTAACTCTGCAGGCCGTTTTACATTAAAATACAATGTACCTTTTCTCGGGAACCGTTCACTCGACTTGTACACAATTTTTACCACCATATTCTACTCACCAATGTTAACAATTTTTCAGTTTTTAAAAAAATTAAACAGATTTTTTACAGCTTTTTTTCTTTCAGTCAAGATATGAACAAGGGAACAAGGTTGATTTTTAAAATTCCGGTACACTTAAGTTGTAGGCAGTGGTAAAAAACATAAAACGCTGCAGAGTAGTTACTAATACAATTTCAGAATCGGTAACTGAATTAACTCCACTGTCAAAGGAGCATCAATAAAAGAAAACATTATAATTAATTCAATTAGCTAGTAAATTCTCCAGAATTCGGACATTACATGAGAAAAAAAATGTAAAAAAAATTATAGCTCAATATATTAAACAATTTTAAATAAGCTATTAAAAATAAAAACTAACGAATCCATAAATTTACATAGAACAGATATTATCACTCGAGGAATTTCCTAGCTTCAAGCGTAAATTTATTTCAACCAATTTATTGGCTATTTTCCTAGAGGGAAAACCGTTGTGAAATAGAATATTTTTCACCCAAAGACAGGGAAATGTAACCTATTCTGATACTTTTTTATTATTTAATTAGAAAAAATAAACTAAAAGGAAATCTGTTAAAATGTAATTTAAAAAAGGCTCATATGGAATAGATACAAAATTAATAGTCAAAAGTAGGTCAAATTTTCGGATAGTTCTAAAAAGTTTATAAATAAATTATTGAGCTAGTTTCTAGTTAATAAATATCTGGGGCATAATTTGGTAATGAGAAAAGCCAATCGACCAGTGTACTGCCAGATCTTCGGGCCAGAGTACAGGCCAGTACGAGTGCGATCTTCGGACCAGAGACAATAACATTAACAGCGCGTAAAAAAACTAAGAGTTGCACAAATAGCGATGGAACGATCCATGCTGAATATATCATTAAGGGATGATATAACAAATTAATGGGTCTGCCAGCAATAGAGGGTTACTGATATTGTGCAGCGAATAATGGCAAAATTTAAATAGAGCTGGGTTTAGAGATGCAAAGTTTAGTTACAAAGGATCCGTTTAACTATAAGTACTCGTTACATTGTATTAGGTACCGGTACCTATATGCACCGTTACTACTTTATTCTACATGTCAATTTACAC
>JANTOP010040448.1:0-10697 GCA_027564815.1 Symmerus nobilis | reverse complement strand
ATTTCTTGAATCTGCGCCACTGGTTCTATTCTCTAATTTTTGCAGACTTTCTGACATTATCACCAGCCAACCTTTCCCGATTATATATGTGGTTTTTCGACTATCCATGGTTTCTCGTAAGTTTGTCTGGCATTTCTGGGTAAATAAATGATTTTTGTTTCAGTTTCCCTTGATTTTCTTAATATTTCATCAGCTTTTCCGATTTATTCTTAATATATTCTGACTTCTCCAAATATTTTCCCGACTTTTTGACTTTTCACTTTCAGACATTATTGCTTCATTCACCAATCTTGTCGCCAATTCGCCCGACGTTTCCCAAGATTATTCAAAGGGTTCGAAAAATAATTTTTTCCGAACTCCCCTGCCTCCCATTTTTCTCCTACATTTTACACCCAAGAAACTATATATTAAGCCTTCATTTATGATATATTATGAATATATGAAGCAGTGGCGTGCAGTCTAATGCACAGAAGGCACACCTGAAATATTAACAAAATCATTGCTGACAATTGCTAACTCAAATTATTTTTTTTAATAGCTTTGAACCATTTTACTAATTTTATTATTAATTTTAGGTTGAATTATGAGGGGATGGAGAAGTGCTACAAAAAACCTCTCGAAATCTGGCCTATTGTCCATCTATCTGGGGATTCTTTCTATCAGTGAAAGATATCTGGTACTTGAAGTTTTCTTTTCTAAGATCTATACTCTCCATCGATGTGGAGGTATTGTATCGGATAATAGTTTATACGATTTGAAATTTATTTTCCATCCTAATTCATTTAAAATCAGTGAAATTGAAGATTGTCTGAAAAAGCTTTAAGTAAATTCCAAAAGTTCATCGAAAACTTTTAATGAGAATGTTATTTTAGGCAGTCACCAAATAATTAAATTTAAGGGCAATAGGCATGAAATCCGGAATTTTCGTTAAAAAGTTCCGTAAAAAATTAAAAACTGGAAGAAATTTTTTACATTTCGGTAAGATTGAATGTCAATGAAATTTAAAATTGTCTGAAAAGAGCTTTAAGCTCCAAAGCTTTTATTTGAAATAAAATTTAATTCATTTTCAAATCTATTTTATCTCCCCATAAATAAATTTAAATGAAATCGGAAACTTTCGTTAAAAAGCTCCGTGGAACATCATTAACTCAAAATTGGAAAAAACTGACTTAGTGCCTTCTGGAAGTATACCGACGATATGCAATGAGTTTTTAACATTTTTGAAGCATTTATGCTAAAATTTGAAATTTCGTAAAAGGACCGTTACCTGGATAGAAAACGTAAAAATTAAGTTCGAAACTTAAAGTTTTCTTTGAGCTTACAATGGATTGACAGAACTTTTAGCAAAAATGTCATATTTTGTCTTAATTCAATGAATCGGATAAGAATTCGATTCCAACTTATATGCAATGACATTTTCATTTTAAACTTTCACTGAGCATTCGGATTTTTGAATCTCTTTTTTGGGAAAATTTAAAATTTCGTTAAAAGGTCGTTATATTGATAGGAAATAGGTTTTAAAACAGTGATTTCCAACGAAGCTTTTTTGAGTGTGTAACAGGGTTTTAAAACGTAAAAATAAGGTTAAAAAAATAAAGCTTTCTGGGAGCATTTAAGTTTTGCAGAGCTTTTGTACGAAATGTTTAGTTTTGATATATCTCTATTTTACCTCAACTAATTTAAACATTTCTTGCATCTTTACTTTTTTTTTTGGATCCGAAGAAAATTATCGGGAAACCCGGATAAAGGATTTGGCATGCACGTTAGTAGTATTACAATATATAAATCCAGAATTTTAATGTTGTCTAGAATAAAGCTCACCCCGTATGATAAAGGCTGTAACAATTTGTCAGAAACAGAAAAGTGGTCACCAAGCAGATGTTTTCTGGATGCCTAGTAGACTAAGGCAACGATAGTATAGCGCAATTGTCTAGATATCTTTGCAGTATATCAAAAAGCTTGAAACTTGAAAGCTAAACCCTTCGACTATTTCAATAAGCCAGGGCCATTAAGCCCTGTAAAGTGGAAATTCCTTCAGTACCCCCGCAGACCAAACTGCAGTCCCATTCGGAACTGGGTATATTTTCAATTATAAAAATTATATAAAATTTCTGCTTACCAACCATCATGGCGTCCGCCACCCATTTCTCTCTGTTCGAATTTCCTGTTGGGTAGCAAAATGTCAGATAGTCAAGTTAAAAAAGAAAATTAAATATATTTACCAATCCCGCCAGACAATTGGATGATCTCCATCGCTTCAGCCAACCGAAACAGGAACCTTTTATCTTCCAAGAATAATATTTTCTATTAATCACTGAACTATTGAAATTTATGATCCATTTGTAATCCAAAACCAAGCTATTTGACGGATATCCACTACACTCATCAGCGTCATCTTCAATTAGGCAACCCAGATGTCATAATTTGAAGACTTTATAATTGAAGAGGAAGCCGATGCTGAAAATTGTGCTAGATGTGCTAGATTTCAATAAATTAGTTAGAAATTTGTAGAACATTTTCTAGATAACGAGTGAGAACTCTTATCAATGTTAGATCTCATCCCAACATCACATTTTCAGTTGGATTGTTAAAGATAACTTTCTTGGGAACCAAAATGGCGGCGGTTGTCTCGGCGAGTGGTTCAGCATGGTCGACCGGAAACCTCCAACGCGTATGGCAATTTCTTAAAACATCAAATCGAATTATAATTGGTAACCGTTTGAATTACTTATACATCCGTTCGACATTGGTTTTAATTTAAATTGTAATTATGAATTTTTATTTACATGCGATTCAGAATTTTCAGGATCTCCGGTGTTGGTTTCTGACAAACTGGATACCCGCTCGAGTTTTAACTGTATATTAATTATTAATTTAATGGAAAGAGTTGCCCGTACACGGAAGACTTCTTAAATATTTGCGTAATCCATCCAATCTATTTTTTTTTCGTTGCTATTTGAACGATTTTAAAAGCAAAATGAAGTTCGAAATGTGTACCAAACAAGTACTAAAATCAGCTGTTTTAATGTCAGTGGGGTAAACAAACATTGCCGGAAAAGAAAATTTTCAGTAAAAAAAGAGAAATAAAAAAAAATGTTTAAAAAGTAAGATTTTCTTTACGAATTCTATTTTTCCTTGATAATTCAAACGTAACCTCGAATGGGAAATCCTTTTAAATTTCATTATTTTCCAGGTTCGACGAAAAGGAAAATGTATCGGGAACCCAACAATTAAAATCATCGGTGCAGAAAGGGATTCGTACAAAATTGTTCGAACAGTTTCCCGACATTGATACATGTATTGATGCCATCCTACCAAAAAAGGATGCTTTTAAAATCGTTAAATGGTATGCCCGTTCAACTATTAATTAATATTTTTAATTTTGTAATTCCATCTTCCATTCAACAGTCATGATCACATTGAAATATTAGTAAACGGTGCTGGGGATCCATTATTCTTTCGGCATCGTGACGGACCATGGATGCCAACATTACGTCTACTTCATAAGTATCCATATTTTCTACCAATGGAACAAGTGGATAAAGGTGCAATTCGTTTTGTGTTGAGCGGAGCAAATATTATGTGTCCGGGTTTAACGTCACCGGGAGCCCGCATGACCCCGGTACCGAAAGGAACGGTTGTCGCTATTATGGCGGAAGGAAAGCAAAATGCGTTAGCCATCGGTTTGACAACATTATCAACGGATGATATGTAGGTTCAATACATTTAATTAAATTTATTTTTAATTTAATTAATCATAATTTTTACAGATCGAAAATTAATAAAGGAATCGGTGTGGAGAATTGCCATTACTTAAATGATGGTTTATGGCAAATGAAACCAATTAAATAAATTTAAATTAATTATAAATCTAATGAAATTCCCTGAAAATACTTTAATTTCATAAT
The DNA here is from genome assembly GCA_027564815.1 of Symmerus nobilis. NCBI lineage: Eukaryota > Metazoa > Arthropoda > Insecta > Diptera > Mycetophilidae > Symmerus > Symmerus nobilis. The sequence goes on along the minus strand of JANTOP010040448.1, from coordinate 6,789 downwards.
TTCTTTGGTTATAAATTTAAAAACGCGCTGAAAATACCCAAATAAACTGCAGACCATCTGCAATATCGGCGATGTGTCATTCTTGATAGAAAAATCAAACAAAAAATAAATTTTATTTTTTTTTATAAAATTTAAATGAAAATTTATCAAATTTCGACAAACGATGACTGAACCTACGAACGTAATTCCATCAAATACATTTTATATAAATTTAGAAATTAAATTGTTTCCATCCATAGGATGCGACCACCGACGAAGAAACGGATAGTACGGAAGAAGAGCAGGAACCAAAATTTAAATACATTCGTATATCAAATGATCTACAAAAAATTCTGAACAAAGATTCAGTGAGTTGTATCGCTGTACATTCTCGGGTAAATTTATTTCCCGATTCAAATCCTTATCCTTATCTAACCTATTTTTCTTTTCCAGTTCCTCTGTTTGGGTACTCATTGGGGTGCCGTTAATCTCCTCGATCATCAGGGTAATATGGTTGATACGGCTATTAATCAACCGCTAGATTCCGACACCCCACACATGCATATGGTTTCGGTGAATCAAATATCGGTTGATCGGAAAGGGGAGTACGTGGCTAGTTGTTCAGATGAGGGTGTTATCTGTATCAATGGATTGTACACCGATGAGAATAATCAACGATTAAATGTTGGACGACCGATTAAATCAATCGCTTTGGAACCGTTCCATAATCGGTCTGGCGCTGGTCGGAAATTTATCGTCGGTTAGTTTATTTTGAATTAAATTTAATTTTCATTCATCCAAATTGATCCCAATTGAAATCCTTTTTATTTTAGGTGACAATAAATTAACATTATACGAACGTAGTACATTTTTAAAGAACCTCAAAACAACCGTACTTAGTGAAGCGGAAGGTTATGTGTCAGCGATCGCTTGGAACGAACAATTTGTTGCTTGGTCGAGTTCATTAGGTGTCCGAGTATACGATTTAACGGAAAAATGTTCATTAGGCTTGATAAAATTCGAGGAGCCGACTAATGGGATGTTACTATCCGAATTTCGATGTAATTTAAAGTGGTCAAATGGAACGACATTGCTTATCGGATGGGTCGAAATGGTACAAGTTTGCGTGATGCGTAAACGAAATTCTGTGGAAATATCAACGAGAGATTTACCCGGTTTCATTGTCGATCCAAGTACGTTTAACAATCCGTATCGGAAGTAAACCCAATAATTTAATTTCATTTTTTAGTTTCTGTTTTTAAAATGGATTTTTATGTATGCGGTTTGGCGCCGCTTGAATCAAGCCAGTTGGTAATATTGGGCTATCCAAAGGAATGTGATCCGGATACAGGAAAGTCGTTAAGACCAATTTTACGGGTCGTCGAATATAAGAGCTGTGATTATAATGAAATCTGTTCAGATGACTTGTCATTAAGGGGGTAAGATTACTATCACCAAGACGATTTCCCAACTGAAGTTAATAATTATTCTTTCAAATAGGTTTCAGGAGTACAAATGGAACGATTATCATTTAGACTGTTTAATTGAAGAAAATCAATATTTTATTGTATCTCCAAAGGACATTGTGGTAGCGAGTTTGTACGAAAATGATGATCGAATTAAATGGTTTATTGAACACGGGTAAGTACGAACCGTTTTTAAATTCTCCCAGACCTCCCTCTTTTTAATCATCTGTTTAATTGAGGTTATAATTCCCATTTTGACAGTTTTAAAATTAATCAAATAATTTTCTTGTTCAAGAAAAAAACACTTTTAAATCAAAAATGTATTTAATCCATCGTTTATTACCAACAAAATTCTTATTACCAATTTTTGGATTCATTGTCGGTTGTTCGTTAACTATTTCATTCACCTCAATCAATTCGTGTGTAAAAGAATCAAAATCGGGCGTTTCCCGATACCGATCACCATCCCCTTCCGATCCACTGTTATTCATTTTAATTATTTCCGCCCCGAAGAATGTCAAGCAACGGCAAACAATCCGTGATACATGGTTGAATTTAGATCGTACATGGCCCGGACACGTTCCGTCCATTAAAGTCCCGAAATATAATTCGGATGGCTTTTTGAATCAGGACAGTGTTCCGGATCAACGGTTACAATTGAAATTGTATGAACGATGGGCCGGTAAGGGGATCGATCCCGTAATACCAACACAACGAATTCTGCATCGATTTGTTGTTGGTGCGATGAGTCTGTCCCCCAACATCCGTAATGATTTGTTTCGGGAATCGAAGGAATATGATGATTTGATTATTATAGAAGATTTACAGGATAGTTATCGTAATCTCACCAGGAAATTATTGGGAAGCTTTGATTATATCACTCACCGGTACTCGTTTAAATATCTCTTGAAATGTGATGACGATACGTACGTTAGATTGGGACATCTAACCGAAGAATTGGATCGATATGATAAGAATTTAATGAAAGCGTCCGATAACGGTGAATTCAATGAATTGAAACCGAAACCAGAATTATATTGGGGATACTTTAACGGTCGGGCTCAAATTAAACGATCCGGACAGTGGACGGAAGAAAATTTTAATCTTTGTGACCGATATTTACCGTACGCACTGGGCGGTGGTTATATTCTATCAAGGAATCTAATCGATTACATAACCGACAATCAACTGATTCTATCACCCTTCACATCCGAAGATCAAACGATTGGCGCTTGGTTATCCACATTTCGTCACATCTATCGACGGCATGACATTCGTTTTGATACGGCATACGTACCGCGAAAGTGTCAATCGTATCATTTGGTGTTACATAAACGGACCGGAAAGGAGATGGACGATTTGTATAAGGGGATTCAGTGCAGTTCGAATGCGCCACCGATTGGGGATAGACAGCGGCCGCAAGAATATTTTTACGATTGGACGGCGATACCTACGAAATGTTGTGATAATTTGGTGTAATCGGAAGGGGGAGACGGTGGATTTGTTTGTCGTTCTATTACCAGATTTTATTCTGTAAGATTTATAGGGAAAATATCAATTTTTGTTGGGAAGGGAAATTCATATTACTAGAGTCTACCAATCCGCAAAGTCTGAACGTTTATTAATTTTCTTAATTTATTATTATTTCAGAAAATTTCAACAGGCAATGGATGTAATATCAGTTTATGGAGGACGTTACTCATTAGTTAGTGTAGCTAGGTAACATTGAACCCAATTTCCTATGTCAGTTCCTATAGAATATTTTTCCGTTCTTCAGGCTATACCTCGATCATCTACTATCGCTTGGCGAATATGACAATGCAGCCGAACTATGTCTACGAACATTTGGTAACGATAAATTATTATGGGAAGAAGAGGTGTACAAATTCGTGAAAGTCCAACAATTAAGGTTTCAAACATCTTACGATCGATCTGATCTCTCTTTCCTATAATTTCGATTTATCATTTCAGATCGGTCAGTGCCTACCTACCCCGAACAAATGATTGTAAATTGAATCCACACGTTTATGAAATGGTTTTATATGAATATCTACAATTAGATCCTCCCGGTTTTTTAGCGTTAATTAAGGAATGGCAACCGACATTGTATAATACATCGGCCGTTATAAATGCAATTCATGACCATTTTTGTGATCGCAATCGTGACATTTTAATTGAATCGCTAGCTATATTATATTCGCATGAGAGGAAATATGAGAAAGCATTGGCAATGTATTTAAAGTAAGAAAGATATTTTATTAAAAGAAATTTCTTGTAATTGTATCGATTTATCCGATCAATAGATTGCAACATAAAGACGTATTCAATTTGATACGAACCCATGATCTGTATACGGTAATTCATCGAATGATAATACCATTAATACAATTAGATTGTGAGAAAGCATTTATAATGCTTCTAGAGACGGATAAAATTCCATCGGACATTGTGGTGGAAAATTTGGAACAGCGACAAGAGTTTCTGTTCAAAGTAAGTAATCATTAGGTTCAATCCAATTGATTTCATAAAATTGAATTCTCGAATGGTTTCAGTATTTAGAAGCTTTAGATAAAATAGACAAAGCAAAGAAATATCATTCGAAAATGGTGAATTTATATGCGAAATATTCCGCCGATAAACTCCTTTCATTTTTGAAACGTTCGAATAACTATCCGATTCGGGAAGCGTTAGATGTATGTCAGCGAGAGTTATTCTATCCGGAAATGGTTTATTTACTGGGTCGGATGGGGAATACTGGCGAAGCGCTATCTATCATCATGAATAAATTAAATGACATTCAAATGGCTATAGATTTTTGTAAGGAGAATGATGATATGGATTTATGGATGAATTTAATTAACCAATCAATCGAACGTCCTGATATAATACCAAAATTATTAGATGGAATAGCTGGTGGGTTAATTTTGAATTTTTAGAATTTTCCCCAGCCCTGATTTTCGTTTGTTTTAAATCTTTGTTTTAGGTTTCATCGATCCCGAAATACTTGTGAATAAAATCAAATTCGGACAGAATATTCCCGGATTAAAACAATCTCTAATCAAAATGTTATCAAATTACAGTCTACAAGTTGAAATACAGACGAATTGTAATCGAATATTAACGACCGATTATTATAATTTACATGAAAAAGTGACCAAATCTCAGCAACGTGCCCAATCGATAACATCTGATAGTCAATGTGGAATGTGTCTGGAACATATTATCGTTAGAGATCCAAAAACAAATATATTAATATTTAATTGTCGACATATATTCCATGAAACATGCTTACGGAATGATTTTAAACCGGATTTGTGTACGGTGTGCAAATCACCGGTGACCTGAAATTGGATGGATCGGAATTTACATTTTCTTTTTTTTTTTATAAAATAAAGATAAAATTGTTTAATCCAAACACGACTAATCAACCAAATAATAATTTAAGGTTAGCTTCCTTTTATTATTTATATTTTTATTATTGCTAATTAATTAAATTATTAATCGTTTTGTTCGGTGGTGTAAAGCAGACAGACGGTGGGAGATTAATTGAAAGGAAAAAAGACAAATAATTTAAGAATTGTTTTTTTTTTTTGTATAGAATATCGTCAATTTTGTAATTATTTTAATTAGATTGATTTATTTTAAATGTACGTCTATTTTATATCTGTATTAATTGATATTCATACGTAATATTTCGAAGATTATTACGCTTCTATGCTTAATTTAATTGAAAATATATATTAATTAAAATAAATGCAATATTTCCTATTGGTTATTATGATATTTCACCGAGTATATTTAATTTGGGTAAAAATGATGCTGACCATGGAGACAGAGTAATCGCGGGGTTCGAATTTTGAATACTTAATTATTTTCAATTATATTGCCTCGCCAAATTCGAGATTTTTGGTTCAGATTTCCAGTAGTAAACACTTTATTAGCCTTATCAATTTCATATGTAATTTCTATCATATTTAAATTTTTCGCAGATTTGAACCATCGGTAATATTATCAACATAAAGTGGTTCATACACCAGATCAACGCTTTCGGCTTTATTTCAAAATTTATAAGGAACAATTTGGTTATTAATCTATGCGAAGTGAGTACATTATAATTTCAATTATATAAATATATATACGGGTAAAAGAAGGAAAATGTTTTCTGAATCAAAGTCTTGATATAAATCGAAGATCAATGCAAATGGGTACAATCAAAAGGTATACAAATCAGTTGAAATAATTCCCTATATACATAAATACGAAGCCATTAAATATACTGTTTCGACATGCATTTCATAACGATTCTAATTTTCCTCTTACTTTTCAATAACTGCCAAACAAACAGATAGTCCAACATTTAAAATTAGGGTAACCTAACACAATCTATTTAGGGGTGGCAAGTATTGATGATGAACAATGCATCCCGAATGAATAAAAATCTTTTTATACATATATTTTCTGTGGAAAAAACATGTCTCATAAAACAAACCGCGCCAGTTGGTTTCCCAAAATGTCGGTGTACCTCTAAACCCAGATATCAGAAGCCGGAGATATTTTTTTTATATGTAAAAGCAAATAATACAAATCTATTGAGAAAAGCCCTCTTCTATATTCACATAACAAGGTTTTTCACAGCGTACGATACGGATGGGAGGAAAACCCAATAACATACGTAATGATTTTAATTTCGCAGATTACACTATGCGCCACCATTTTTGTGATGTAGTTGCCACTATACTTTTCGTATATACTTTGGCCCCTAAACACAAAAATGGCAATAAATTTCCATAATTTCATAATTTTAACATGGATTTTTCCCACGGCATCGGCAGCTTGTTTTCTTCGTAAAAATATCACCTCCACGTGAAAAATGATAAACTGGCAACGAAGGTACCTCCGGTGTCCGGCTCCGATTGCGATAATTTTTGGATATGTTATAAGTTCTTGAAACAATAAGAGATACACATTTAGCCTTATATTTACATTTTTAGCGGCTTATATTGATGTTGAAGGGGTGAAATCCACCCTCAAAGTTGCGGGATGAAAAGTGGTAAATATGCTGTTTAGCATAGAAAGAGAAAGAATGCACCTATCGACACGAAATAAAAAGCAAAATGTTTGTTATGCCGCGCAATGAAGATTACATATCCTAGTTTTCATATGCCTCCCACTTGGGGGGTAAGCCACCCCTTGACGTAATTAACATTTTCCTCTTTTCAATATAACTGATCGAATTATTATCCGATTTTAACGAAACAAATTGTAAATTAAATTTTATTGTGTTTAAATCTCTAGTTGACCATTTTTTTGGTTTTTCCCTAAACGAAGAATTAGGGGTGAACTA
>JANTOP010040447.1:0-25155 GCA_027564815.1 Symmerus nobilis | reverse complement strand
GAGAAAATTTGTAAAACTCATATTACGTCAATATGGTTTAAGAAGAACAGATTAGTTTTTAAAAAATAAAGAAAGTGGTGCATGCATTTGAAGTTGATTGAAGCTCTCATTTCGGAACTACTCTCAAATTTAAAAAAAAAATACGAAGTTGATTTACAAATCGATTTTGTGCGACCTCTAAACGTTTATTGATTTAGCTAAAATTTCAAATTTATAATTTTTAGGAATAGCCAAAAGTATTTAAATAGTGGCCCGAATGATATTTTAACTGATTGCAATTCCATACAAAAATGTGTCACCCTAATGTATATATGTTCTTACAGATATTACAATTTTATTTTTACCTGTGTATTTACCTATGTACTCTGTCTCTTTAGTGATTAAAGCATTAGATAATTAGGGTCGTAATTAGTAAATTGAGGAAATCATCAACACATCCAATCCAAAGCATGTATAGTGTATTGCTAGCAATATATTCGTATCATTATTTAGTATAGGTTAGACAGTATAATTATGAAATTAATAACAGAATATCACCATAATTACATAATCCACATATAATATGAAAATTGAATTAAATCATTAGATGAAATATAATTTTTCCATCTACGAGCAAACTTTCTTATTAAGTAATTTAATAACTTTATCCTCCTATATACTCCCGTTCATTAATAGTATTTCATGAAAAGCCCTTCCTTGCTATGTTAATAATAGCCGACATCCATTTAGAAAATTGTATTAAATGCAGACATAAAATTCGGTTTTATATCTTCACTATTATGAAAATAGGATTTGCATCAATCAGTAAATAGAGAAAAAAAGAACCGTAGAAAGCTGGTATATACGAGTAGTAGTCGAATGACCGCCTTTGTACCTTATTGTAGATCCCATTACTGTAATGAAATCAAATCCTATAAAGCTTCTCGCATTCCACATACATACGTTTTCTTTTTTCCTAGCTCAACCATAATTTTTTTGAGTGTGTGTTAGGTACTATGATGGGAAAAAAAATTTAGTTAGATATTTCATAAAGGAAAAGGAAAAATATCCATCAATCAGTCTGATGGTTGAAAAAGTTCACATAATATTCTATCTGTATCATTTCAATAATAATAATATATCATCATGTATCATAGAATATAACATGGCCTTACACCATATATAATATAGCCTATTGTAGCATAATGTATACAAGCACTACGAGTTCATGTGGATAATTGATTTTGGTTTGGGATTTATTACAATTTTGATGTTTAGGCTCAATAAGAATTGAGATTGAATTAGGGAGACGGAATAAAAGTTGATAATTAAGCTATAAATCATCTAAATAATAGTAGGTTTATAACAGCTATGTTGATACTGTAGTTGCAAACTGCAATTTAATGATGTGTCCATGATCGCTCTAAATAAGTAGTTGGAACTACGACATTATTTATTAATTAATAAGAATAACTTTTAATTTATTTAGAATATTAATATTTTGAATAAATTAATTTGCCTAGAATAAAACACATTAATTAATTGATTTCAAATGCTTTATTTGTAAAGCTGCCCAGCGTTTCGGTGAATTTGACAACATCATCAGGGGCGCAAAGATTACGGATTTTCACACATTTTTCCTCTTATATTTTCCCAATATAGTCAAATTTATCTATCTAATTTACACAATTAACAAATAAAACATTATATTGAGTAAAATAAATTAAATAAATTCATAAATTAAGTAAATAAATAAGATAAATTAAATAAATTAAATAAATATAATAAATTAAATAAATTAAATAAATTAAATAAATTAAATAAATAAAATAAATAAAATAAATAAAATAAATAAAATAAATTAAATAAATTAAATATAAAAATTTAATTTAATTTCGATTATTTTATTAGAGGGTCTAACTCTTTAATCTAATCAGTAACGAGGCAATTTTAAATTGGCTAATTTATAATTATGTCATACATTTATAATATAATTTCCGAATTTTGTGATTTAACAATTATACATATGAAGACAACAGTGGAAAACAAGGAATGTCACAAAAAATCGAAAATTGAGTTAAGATCGCCATTTAGTGGAAAAATATCTATACTTTATTATAAACACATCTCCCCGGAATTGATATTTTGTGACATTCCTTGTTTTTCCCCTGTGTTCTTCATATGTAATAATACAATATATTGTACTTTCATCTAAAGTACAATATTAGTTCGTCCCATATACAAACAAGGACTTTTATATTATAAACCCCACCTACACCTTTGGCACACCAACGCTTTTATCGGCTTTTATTAAATAAGCTTAACATAATTCGTGAAAGTGTAAATTGTAATAATCGTCATTTATGAATAAGTAATGCAAATTACGCTATTATGCCCTTAAAACATTATTATTCATTCAGTAATTAATTCTAAAAAAATATTTTCTCTATTACAGAAATTATTGTTCGGATGCTGTATTGTCTATAAAATTGATGGGTTTGAATGATGGGTTTGAGAATCTACAAGAGAAAAAGTGGTATAGCAAAACTACAGGAAAGTCTTTGGGATTACATCCATAAGTGATAAACTGATAGTTGTATGAAATTAGATTGAAATAATTTCAAGCATAGTTGCATTCATATACGTATTTATAATGCAAACCATTCATGCATTGCACATTATTTATTTATCTTAGTTGGAGAACTGTAGCTATAGGTTTGACATTGTACTTCCGGTATTTTCACATAATTTTAATGTGACATATAATCTTCCATAAAATACAACATGTACGAGAATATAATAGGAATAGTAGCGCATATGCGAGAATATCATTATTATGTTGTGAATATTAACCCCTAGTTTTCTATTACATAATACTAAATATAGTTAGGGAATATTTGTTGTAGAAAACAGTAGAGAATATCATAGAATGTTTATCCCTTTTCGTGGAAAAAAAAATGTGTTGATGGATTTTGTTTTCCGTAAAGTTTATGACTTTGTTTATTTCCCTATAGTTCCGGTAATGGCTATACACCGTATCAACCATCGTCTCCAACCTCATATATACTTGACGGAAAATTATTTTATCATGGCTCCAATATATAAAGTGATATCAATAACTAAGCTAACAATTTGATATTACATTGTTTAATATGATACTAACCTCTAGAATTGACAACCTTTTTTATTGGTAGATCGCATATGCAATAAACATCAAAAGTTCGGTAATAAAATGCTAAATACCTAAAGGTTCAGAATTACATTACATCTATAATGTGGTTGATAACAATACCGCAATCTAAATAAGTGGAATAACATCTCTTCTATATTTATAGTATAGAATATAGATAATAGAAATTCTTTAAAATCGATATTCAATAGCCTATTACACATTTAATTGGTTTTTTATAGGAGAAAGTTATAATAATGCTCAACTCATGCACTTCAATTATTATAACAGTAATGGTTCCATGGAATAACGATTTTCTCCAAATGTAATATAAATATTTTCCGACCCGTTGTTTTTGTCGCTATTATGGTTGGATAACATTCAATTTATTCTATTTGGTATGTTATGAAAACTAAACAATTTCTGTGGTTGCATAATTTGTTTTTATATTTACATAATCATATTACAACAATGCTGTATGTTCGGCGGCAATAGAATAAATTATAGCGATTATGAAATATCGGTGATTTTTTGGCCATTTGGCGGGATAATCAAGTTATAGATCAGGGGAGTTTAGTGCCAAACACCAAGCGTACTTTACCCCCATATACAAATTTAAATAATTAAAATTAGGATGGGAATTTGAATTTAAAGTAAACCGGAAAAGGGTCATAAAAATAGGTCGTCAACTATTTGTATTTTTCATTTTCGAATTCATAGAATAATATTAGCAAAATTACATGTAATAAATCTCTAGTACCTAAATATCAGGCCAATTTTAAGGTTTATATTTTTATTTTCTCTTTGTAACCGTAAAAAATTTTAATTAATATGGGAATTTGAAGAGAAATATTAGAAAAACATAGAAATTATTTGTATTGCTTTTTTATTGTATGGTTTGAAGAACAATGACAAAGGGAAATAAGAATTAACATACGAATTAATACAAAATGAAGAAAATGTCCAAAATAAGTCATAAAAGTGGTCGTAAAAATTAATTTTTAATATTTACTTTTTCATTAGTCAGGATTATGTTTTATAGATATAACTTCTAATTTAGATTTACTATTGTTACCGGAATATTTTCTTCGGCCGGAAAAAAAATGTAAAGACGCATAAAGTTGCTTTGACAGTTAGGTAAAAATACAAAAATTGAATTTATCGGAAGAGTTGAAATTTATTTAAGAAAAATCACAAATTCGTAGGGGCCGAGAAATTTGAATATCGAACATCGCGACATTTCATCCGGATTTCCCGATAATTTTCTTCAGATGTAAAAAGCTCTGCTACACTTAAAAACTCCCAGAAAGTTTTATTTTCCGAACCTTATTTTCATATTTTAAAATTTATTTTCGATCCAGATAACGATGTTTTAACGAAGTTTCAAATTTTCCAAACAAATTCAAGAACCCGAAAGCTAATTGAAAGCTTAAAATTAAAATGTAGTTTTACATAATTTGGAGTTGAAATTTTATCCGATTCATTTAATTTAAATGAAATATGGAATTTTCGCTGAAAGCTTATCTAAACTATTGTATTAAGAACGCAGCGAAAGCTCTAAGTTGAGAACTTAATTTTGTACATTTAAAAACCTATTTTCTATCTGGATAACGATCCTTTAACAAAATCTCTACTTTTTCCAAAATAAAGCATTAAAAATCTCGAAAGTTCATCGGAAGAATAAAACTAAATGGTCATTTAATATAATTTGTAATCTTGTAATTAAATTGAGATAGAATATGAAATTTTCGGTAAAAGCTTTCTAAGCACATTGTATGCTCAAAGAAAGCTAAAAGTTTCGAACTTAATTTTGATCGTTTTAAAATCTATTTTCTATCTAGATATCAGTCCTTTCACGAAATATCAAACTTACCCAAAAGAATGCTTCAAAAATCTGGAAAGCGCATTGAAGGCATATATCGTCGGTATACTTCCAGAAGGCACTAACTAAGTCAGTTTTTCCAATTTTGAGTTAATGATGGGAAAGTGTAGCATAATGAATCAACTCTATGCTATTAAGTTTCATAACTAGGAAGAGGATAGCTAGGAAGAAGTCATTTTTCCCATATGTTTTAGAGATCTTGATAATTTTAAAAATCGATTTACTCAAAACTACATTTTTTGACTTCTGGCTGTATACGGACGATATTTATTCAAAATTTCAAAGCGATAGATAAATTTTTCAAGAAAGGGTGAACAAGGACTATGAATGCCTTCATGATAATTTACCTGCCACTCAATTCAATTCAGTACACTAAAGCTTTCATAGAAATTTTAACTTTCCACGGAGCCTTTTAATGAAAGTTTCCCATTTCATTTAAGTTTATTTATTGCGATATAAAATAGATTTGATTATGAATAAATTTATATTTTAATTAAATGCTTTGGATAAAGCCTTTGGAAGTTTCCTAAAGCTCTTGTTATACAATCTATGACGTTAATTAATGGGGTAGAAAATAGTTTTTAAAACGTATAAATTTAAAACCGAAATGTAAAAATTTCTTCCAATTTTTAATATTCCACAGAACTATTTAACGGAAATTTCGGATTTCACTTAAATTTAATTAGTTGCAGAAAAATTAGATTCCATACTGCTTAAAATAATATTTTAATAAAAAGCTTTCGATGAGCTTTTGGATATTTCTTAAAAGCTTTTTCATAAAATCTTAAATTTCACTGATTTTCAAATTATTAGGATGGATAATAAATTTCAAAGCGTATGAGAGAAAGGTTATTGGCACCTAAGATTAGATAATACAAATTTACACTTCAAATACAACATTTTACATATCAAATATGAAGTGTGAAATGTTCAGTTGAATTTGATGTGTGGAAATTTGAGTTGTAGATAGCCTACATATTCATGGGAAATACTGCCAAAAGAATGATAGTTGAAAATTTAGAAATTTTATGGAAAATTGGCAATATACAAATAGACAAATTGTAGTGGTAATTGACAGTACTACTTGTTTTTTCAAATTTAGAGGAATTAGTGAAAAAGGGTAAATAATAATAGTTGAAAATGAATTGACATTTTTGAAAGCAATAGATAATGTTAAAAAAACTTCTTCATCGCTAACAAATTGATCCAATTGATGTGAGGGTCGAATTCTTAAACAATAGAATGGAATTTCACTATACTATAAGATTCAGCTTTATTAGGTTTCGATCGATTAGAAATCCTGGTTTAACCCTAAATTGAATAAATGGGTTTAATACTTATTACACAGATCAGTGTCAACGACTTCCTCAAATGGATGATATTCTTTCCATGAACAATTGCTACCAACAACCAAAAATGTTATGACCCAATAACAATATCGAAAAATTAATCGATGTGCAATATGTGCAAAAAGAAATGGAAAATTATGTTTTTATCATCTAATCCCCGTATATTATGCTATTAAATTAGTAACATTACCGTATGAGACGGTATATTGTAAAAGAACAGCATTATGATTTTTTTTGTACAATAAACCTATTACGAGGCAGTAAAATTATTTAATCGGCAGTAATAAGATGACTGATATGATGTCTTAACAGTATCAACATAATAATTCTTTATGGGCTGATAGGTTATAAAATGTAATGTTGCTGGTATATTGTATTAAAATGTATTATTATAACAACATTTTTTCTGATGACCGATATTCGCTTTCATTGTATTCCAAGTTATGTTTTTCATTTAAAATATTAATAAATTGCAACATAAAGTTAAAAGCAATTCTAGTACGTACTCATATCAAATAATAAAATATAGTATTAGAATAAATAAATGAATTTGAAATAAAAGCATTATATTAAATTTAATTATATATTAGAAAAGAAATAGTATACGTAGACAGTATAATATCTGTAGTCGGGTTTTTAAGGATTCAGATGTACACTCTGAATTCCTTTACAATTATATATCTGTTACATGTACATATGTATTTATTGAATGAAGATAGCACGCAAACTCAAGAACAGATTGCAAAGCAGTTAAACGTTATGCTAAAAGCCGTCAGCAAACGTTTGAAAGCCATGGGAAAGACTTTGAAGGCCGGAAAGTGGATGCCAAACGAACTCAATAAGAGATAGATGGAGAAGCGCAATAACACATATGAAACTTTGCTCACGCGGTACAAGAGAATATTTTTCTCGCATCGGATTGTCACTAGTGACACTAGGATATACTACAAGGACCCCAAACGTAAAACTACATGGATTAGTCCAAGCCAGTCATCCACATCAACATAAGAGCCAAATCGCTTCGGGAAGAAAGCAATGCTCTGCATCTGGTGGGACCAAAAGGGTTTAGTGTACTGTTAGCTCCTAAAACTTGGCGATACTGTTAGTACGGCATACTACCACCAACAATTTATCAGCTATTCTTCTTCAAGACAACGCACATTCTCACACAGTGAAACCGGCGAAAGATACGATGAAAGCATCGAATTGGGAAGTCTTATCTCACCTGTCTTATTCACCTAACTGGGCTTCATCAGATTATTACTTGTTTGCATCAATGTCGTATGCCCTCAGAGAGCAGAACCTCAAAACTTATGAAAAACTCGAAAAATGGGTTGGTGACTGGTTGACCTCAAAATCGGAACGGGTTTTTTGGAAAAGAACCAACTAGCTAACCCTATGTTGAAAATGTATAGCTAGTGACGGCCAATACTTCGAATAAAAAATATCCACCCGTTTGTCTACAATTTCAAAAAATAAAACCCGCGGGAATTAACTTCTACACCTGTGACTAGATTCCGACAGTTTTCTCTACGTTTTGGTCTATATTTATTTGACACTACGACTCTATATATTTTATTCACCACCCGGTTATTTTAAAGACACCACAAAATCTGTCGGTAGAGCAGTACGTACATTTTACATAACGTCTGAAACTCGACAATTCTTTAATTGTTCCTGCCCATACAGGAAGATGTTGGGGTAAATTGTCGAAGTTCAAATGTTTATTCTTTTTGTTTTCAACTCAAATTGAAAAAATGCAAGTTAAGGTAGTAGTCTGGTAAATTGCACGTTATTATCCGGCTTTTTTCGGTAATTTTTTTTTATGGGCAAATAAAATCCAATGGTTTTGTTTTTTTGGTATATATGTTATAATTGACACCTAAGGGATATAAATAACATTTTTTACAACGCTGTATTATTATAATTATTGGTCAAAGTAGACGCCTAAAAAAGGTACGTGGCGGGCCCGGGCGATTTCGGCTCTTGAGGACATTTGAAATAAAAAAATCGAATTGATTTATTAATCTGTAGAGTTGTCGATCTGGCCGGAACTACGATAACAAAATGGTGAACTTAAAAAAAAGTGATTTTTTCAGCCACAAATCGGGCTATAAAACGGAAAGTTAGGGATGGAAAAAAAGATCCTAGTCTCGGCCAGAACTAGAAAAAAAAATTTTTTTTTTAACCTTTAGATGTCAATAATAACATACATACTAAAAAAACACAACCATTGAATTTTATTTTCCCATTAAAAAAAATTCCCGATAAAGACTGAAAAAAAAACTTGCAAGTTACCAGACTACTACCTTAAATGTCGCTAGTTGATTAATCAATCGCAGAGCAATTTGGGCAATTACTCGTACTCGGGGCTCGCCGAGTCCGAGTAGTTGAAATTTTTAAATAAATATTCTTTCGTCAGAAATGGAACTTTGAAAGAAAGAATCAGAATAGAGCTAAGCGAAAATCTCGAGTTAGTTTTAAATTGCAAAAGTTTTTTGAGTAGAATAATTCATCTATCAAGCTATAGTTAAGCTAAACTATTCATACATTCTTGAATGTATAGATTTTATGAACTCTTGGAAGTGACCAATTGCCGCTTGAGGCCTGAAACGATAATACCCTGCACGAGTGAATGCCAATTTATGCCAAATAAATGGGCCATAATTTGTAACTACAACTATAGCAAACTGAAATAAGAATTCTTGATCTTAAAAAATACTTAAAAACGAGCATGTATTCGAAGATCTTTCAACGCATTTTCTTCTGAATAGTCTACTACTACTTCAAATTAAAGAACCTATTCGATTTTTGCAAATTTTTGCACGATTGAATTAGACCGAGAGCAGACAATATGCCTCTCTACCTGCGTAAGTAAATATTTTTAAAATATTAATATTATACATAAAAGCCAAAAATGCAAGGAAGTCAAATAAAGAGGACTTGATTCGAAATAAGGATTTAACAATTATTATTAAAAGGAACTAATACCTTTACCCCAAGGAGCGATAATAAATAAACATTATTTATTTTTTCATTTGAATTCGAACTCGACTCGGACTCGGCGAGTCTTCAAAAATTTGGACTCGGACTCACCGAGTCCTGAAAACCCGAGTTTTCAGAAACCCTGAGAATATGTCGTTTTGTTCTAAAATGAGTTTAGAATAATAAAATGAAATAAAGAAAAAATTAGTTTTTTTCCATTTTTTTGTCAGAGAGAGAGATAGTTTTGACTTAAGAGAGATAGTAAATATTAAATAAAGACAAGAAGAAGAGAATTCGATGGAGATAAAAAATAACAATAGCGGATAATAAACTATAACCTAAGTTTCAGTATGAATTCAGTTGAACAAATTGAAAGCTTTTAGCCATGCTCAAAAGAAGTACACATATAATTTCCAGCTTTCCATTAAACTTTCAAATTTTTGATTCTTACGAATACGAATCAATATTTTCGATTTTTTATAGAATAACCTCATCTATCTTGAAATTTTCTAATTTTTATGAAATTTTCGGAAAATTGTCATATTTTCAAATTTTAATAAAATGATGTGGTTTAAAGAGCTTACCGATTTTTATTAAGTCTTCTACGAAAACTTCCCATTTTTAATACCACTTCCTTCCGAAAGTCATACAAAATTCATATTTCTTCATTAGGATGTATGTACCGAGTATATGCTGCAATACAATTAAATATATGTTTTAAATAAAAGCTAAATCGTCTCTAATTGGTAATAAGAATATGCTCTTAATACAATTTGGACTTAAAATCCTGTTTTGGGATAAGCCAATTTATATATCGAGAAAGTCTATTTTACCTTATAATTTAACAGCGGTACTTCCTTACTATTGTTGTTGAGGGATAATCTGTACTTAATTAAAATTCCTACTATTCAGACGATACCTTTATTTTATTGGGTTAATCTAATATATAAATATAAATGTTTTGGTTATGATGATTTACCTTTTAGGATAAGACTAATATTTGTTTCTTAAAAGGTTCTTAATTAAGAAAGCAATAATTCATTATATATAAGTATTTGCAGTATACAACTGGTGTCTCTAACCGAAAGATTAAATGATAACTACTAACCACCAAAACCTCATCTAATCTAATAAAGTATTATAATATTTCTTTAATTCAATTCCAAATCCAAAACCCAAACAATAATTTACTTTTTATATCAACTCCCATAAATGGTGGTACTGAGACGTTAGTTATATATTTGTACTAGAAAACCAACATCTTTAGAATCTCATTTATATTTACTATATATGGTGTAATAAAATGTTCACAAAACTCATATAAGGATGCTAAATAATAGATTATTCTTATAAAAATTAATGTTATATTTTCCTATTCATTTCTAAACCCATTTATTTCCTTTCAGATAATATAAAAGTTCATAATATATAGTATATTTACTTTATTAATACAATTTCACGTCTGTTTAATTATACCACCATCAACCGAGCCGAAAAACGAATTATAAATAAAGTAAAGCTTCTTAACCAAAAGCTTTTTGTATACGTTTATTGCATCTCTTATTAGTGGAAATTAATCTTTTGTTACGGTAACGGTATACGAAACGTTTAACCCACTCACTATTATATACCGTACCACCCTTGCAGTTATATTGGAAAAGGAGTTAGTTACCTACCGAAAGAACGGGAATTTATGGGGACGGTATAATGAAAGGTGTCAAATGGAATTTTCCTTGATGCTTCCTTACTTACCTGCTCTGCTCAACCCATCTCAGAATCGCGCCTGGATAATTTTATAATGGGTGGAAAAACAAAACCTATGACTTGCTCCATTGGAAGTGTTTTTTTTTTGTCTCAGCAATGGTAGGAACGGAAAGGGTATACTTGATGCGAAACGATGGAAAATTACAAAGCATTCTGAAAAAAAATCACTTTGAATTTATTGTCTGAAGTGGAATGAAAAATAATGCAGAGTGATTGTGTTTAAAATTCTCAATTGTTTCAACCACATTTTTGTGTGGAATTAAAATTTCGCAATAATAATTAAAACAGAAAGAATTGTTTATCTTTCGTATTGTTTTTGCAATTGCATTGAATTGTATAAATATAATATTTGGATTTTGTTTCCCAGATTATTTTTAAAAATTTAATTATTCTAGAATCTAGTTAAACACAATATACATACTAAAATTCTTTTAAACATCAAAAACATAATATTATGTAGGTGGATAGTATTGGTTAACTTAAGAATTTTTAAATAAATGCCTAATATTAAAGCAGAAATGATCGTCTGTTTTATTTCAACCTCTGTTAACATAAATTATGAGATGTGAAAATTCTAATATACTAGTAAGATGGTAAAATACGATATTCACCCCGACATGGCTCCTTTGGGAGCTATTACATGGTTTTCAAAGTCTATTGTATGGATCAACTCTATTATTTGCAGATGTTTTAGGGTGGAAAATTCTAACAAAATATTAGAAGTTGAACTTAATAATTTGCTGTTAAAATGTCCGCAGTGTGATAATATCTTAAAATAATTGTTGTCTTAATCCAAACTTATCATTTTCCTTTGTGTTCACTACCTAATCTTTAATCATATACTGTGAAGGGCCAAGGGCGATACTGATTGCTAATTTTAATAGAATTATCACTGTATTGAATAAGAAATACACTCCTCCTGGACTTTAAGAGCGTGAATAATGAAATCTGCGAATAATCAAATTAGCGAACGTCATATTCGCGAATGTCGAGGGTGATGCGTATATCTATAATTTAATTTGCATAATTATAGAATGAAGATAGACTATCTTATTACTTTTTTTACATTTACGTTCTATCCAACTTATTTATCATTTCGTATATAACAAGTTCATACTAAATTTGATTTTTGAACTGGTTATTATAAATAATCTTTGTAGCACATAATAACGTACATGTAATTCAAACTAGCAATGCCTAGTACCATCTCCTTTCGCCATCATCTTAGTAGGTACGTAGGTACTATGAATTACAGTAAATACAATATATTGAGCATAAGATATTGTATAATAAAATGTTTGATATTACATTCTATAATGGGATACTTGTGCAAAAAGCTATTTCGAAATATCTACCATTAATATTTGAAGGTATATCCTGATGTTAATCAACTTGGAACATTTGTCTTAAAGTTTGTGATACTCTCAAGAGAAAAACATGTCAACAATTTAATTATATAATTTATTTATTATAACGTATCACGTATACATTAATGAACTGGTTAATATCTCAAAATTCTCTTCTTCATGAGCCTTAATACGGTTACTGAACGTTTGCGATCATATTGATTATTTCAGATTTGTTGACTGCTCTTCGAGAAGCTGTGCACTCGATTGTCCGAAGCATACAGGACGCCTTCCATGTATCTTACCCTGTTTTGTAAGTTGAAGAAATCAGTATTTATTCGAATTCCTCATAATTTGTACAAAATAGTTTAATTTACCTAGAAATGTTCACGGACTTTGCAATTTGCAATCTCAAAATTACCTCCCAAAAATGATGGGTTTAGCACATTATCAAAATCGATATCTAAACCCCGAACATGCAATTTCAGAAATAAAAATACCATTTTTAGGAAAAGTTACACAGTATTAATATCATGTAACTTGAAATAAACACATAAAATTTAAATAACAGATATTGGATGATTAAATTCTTTGTTGTTAACGTAATTCTAATTATGTTAATAATATCCCTTTCTTCTCTAGCTTACATATATTGATTGGGTACTCTATTTTCATATATCAGACAATATATGTCAGACAATCATGTGGCCCCAGCACAAGATTATAATTTGGGGGATTATTGTTTTACTCTCAATTTATAGAAATCGATTAATGAATTATTTGCAAATCAAATTAATATTGAAATTGTCATTGTATTGGGCATTGTATTACTACAAAGATCTAAACTGCTATCTTTATTGAAAATATGTGTACCATAATTTGTTTGTTGTTTTTTAGTATTAGATTTGGTATTAGATTTTCCGTATTCCCAACAAAATTGTTCGTTCTACCGAAATCCTCATTAGATTGTTGGGAAAATGTTCAAATTTATATTCAGTTTTCCTGCAGTTTCTGTTTATTCCGTATCTAAATCGCAGAATCTAATGATACTAGAATTTCAAAATATATTTACAGAAATTAGATTTTAATGTGACATCATAAACGATATATAAAAAAAAATATAAATTAATAGCACATTGTATACTAATGATGCCCACGAAACGACCCACGAGCTATCCATTAGGCATTTTGGGATAATATGTACTTTAAATTTTAATCGTGAGATCGCCAAAATGATAATTTAAGAGTGCTTCTTATAATTAAAATTATCAGCGTATTCTTGTATAAAATTTCTGGAATTCTTTAAAATTACCCTTTGTTAAGAATAGTTTAGCTAGCGTATATTAGGAAGCAAATAATATTAAAAATCTCGAGTGGAAGTTATTTGGGTTCTGCCAAATGAAACTAAAGTTCCTAAATATACAAAATATTTGAAAAACAAGTCCTAGAATTAAAAAAATTAGAATAAATTATACACATTTTGTAAAAATTCTTGTCAAAGTTTACAATAATCGAGTATTCTATAAAACAAATGGAATAATAATGTTTGAAAATTGTGTTTCTTTTCAATACATCAGTAAATGTGTAATTATGCGGAATTATGTGAAATTTCAAATTTCTAATGTGTCTGAGAATTGAATTTATTTAATTTTCCCAGATTCATGAATTTTCAAAACACTTGCTGGATTTTTATTTTATCGATTTTCTCTAATTTTCTCTAAATCTATCAATTTTAATGAAATGGATTTCGGTAATAGAATTAATCATAATTCAGGTTTTTTTTAAATGCTTGTGCCAAATCAAGTGAACTATCTAACAGTTTAACTGGAGCCCTTTATATTCCTATTTTAGGACATTTTATATTATTTTAGCGAAATAATTAGGAAGGTTTTAGATATGATATTATAGAATTTACAAATGTTGCTTGAAACATGAAAATCATAGATGACAACATTAAAATAAATATCTCCTAATAAATTAATTTATGTTTTCGACTTTTGTAATTTGGTCACCAATGAAATACATTGTTATATTAGATTTAATCTGATTACATTCAGAGTTAAGCTCTTCTCCTTTAAGTCCTTTTCTAAATACCAGTAAACTGATATGGCATTTGGGTCCAATTGATGATATTTAGGGATAGCAAGGAACCCGAAAAATAATAAATTGAGTATATTTTGGATTTTTCGATACTTTCTCGTCGATTTTTCGACTTAAATTTTGAGAGCAAATATTGACTGTTCGCCATTTTTTTTTGCAATTGTGACCAACCTACTGAGCGGATTTATAAACATAATGAAAAGATTTTGTAGGTAATTGAGTTACTTTAAATTTGAAATCTTATTTAAAAATATCGATCACTTTTAACTCGAGATATGTTCAAATATGTGAGACTATACCTCTGAAAAAATTTCAGAAAATTTCAAAAATTAATATCTCGAAATTCTCCATAGAAAAAATTTGTATTGCCATTTTCGGTTTAAGCGGTCTAAAGTACATACGAAGGGTATAGTGGCATCTACATCACAAAAATGGTGGCGCATAGTGTTATTTGGATAGGTTTGTATTCGATCACATTAGTTGTTCGATGTGGTATATATTGGCACCATAATAAATTGTGTATATACGTATTATCCAAACCAATCTATTATTAAAATTTATTGTATTATCCAATTAACGGAATTCACGGTATTTTTCTCTTATGAGGGATTCCCGTTATTTTCTTAATAAATGTATGGCCAGAGAGGTCATTTTACTTTAAACTTAAATGAATTATTTAAATTTTTTGTGGGCATTTTTTTGGTATAATAGCGATTAATTTAAAACAAATAATTCTCATTTTGGATTTTTTTATTGTAGGAATTTCTTAAATAATATTTCCAATTTTACTGTAAAACCAAACAGGGAAAACGGGAAAACAAAATTCAATGGTTTTGGTTTTTAAGTATGTTATAATTAACATCTAAAGCAAGGGTCGGTAACCTCTCTAGGCTGTGGGTCAAAACCAACCAACCAACCAACGTTTCGGGTCATTGGTATTTTCATTTTGAAAACAGTGTCTTTTGGTGAATATCATGCCCCCCAAGTCCTTCCCTGATTAAATGCGGGATAAAATTATTAAAGTGAAGCAGTGGCATGCGGTCCAACTTTTATGGAGACATTCCATAAGATGTGCAGAATTTGTGTGCAGATTTCTTCGGCCGAAAAAAATGTAAAAACGCAGAAAGTTGCTTTAAGAGTTAAGTAAAAATACAAAAATTAAATATTTCGGAATAATTGAAATTTATCTATAAGAAAAATCAAAAATTCTTGACGCCTCGTACCGAGGAATTTGAATATCGGACATCGCGACATTTGATCCGGATTTCCGAATTATTATCTTCGGATCCAAAAAAATGTAATCATGCAGGAAGCTTCTAAATTAGTTGAGAAAAATACAAAAATATCAAAACTATTCAAAAGCACTGCAAAAACTTAAACTCCCAGAAAGCTTCATTTTCCGAACCTTATTTTTTACGTTTTAAAATCTATTTTCTACCCAAACAACGATCCTTTAACGCAATTTAAATTTTTTCCCAAATAAAGCTTTTAATACCTCGAAAGTTCATTGAAAGCTCAAAATTAAAATCTTATTTTAGATAATTTGGAATCGATTATTTATGCGATTCATTAAATTTAAATGAAATATGGAATTTTTACACAAAGCTTATTGAAGCTATTAAAAGCACAACGAAAGCTTTACGTTTCGAATTTAATTTTAACGTTTAAAATCTATTTTCTATCCAGATACGATCATTTAAAAAATTTCAAATTTCCCCAAGAAAAAATGCTTGAAAAATTTCAAAAGCTCATTCAACGTTATTAAATAAAATAATTTGAGTTAGAAATTTGCAGCAATAATAATTGGTTACGATTTTGTTGATATTTCACGTGCGCTCTGCACCTTCTGCGCATTAGACTGCACGCCACTGAAGTAGAGATACATATACTGAAAAGACTCGGTTATACAGAATTTTGCATAAATCAAATTAACAATATCAATAAAATTAAAAACATAAATGAATAGGTTGTTTATTATAGAGTATTATATAATTGGTGTCACTGTCTGTTTATACAATACACTTTTTTTTCAGAACTCAAGTGGGTCTCTTGAAATTATCAAATGGGTCACTCGGTGACCCGCGGGTCATAGGTTGCTGACCCTTGATCTATAGGATATAACAAAAATTTTTTCTGATTTCATTTTACAACGCTTTATTATGAAAATTAGGTAGGCTCAAAAAAAATTATGTCCATTTCAATATATATTCGGATTCTTAAGCTAAAAATATTAATACGTTTCTTTTTCATTTTCCTCTCCTTCCCCTAATTTACAAGATAGAAATTTCAAATATTCGAATTTTCAGTACAATTATTTGAAATTTGTCGGTTCAACCGTCATTCTAGTGTTTTTAACTGGGAATAACTCTGGAACTAATGGTCAGAAAGGGGTACTGTAAAGGAATATTTCTATTATTTTGAAGAGTAGAACCCGAATCTACAAGAAAAAACACATGTTTTTTAAATTGAGCCAGCCTAATTAATAGTCAAAGTAGACGCCTCAAAAAAAGGTACGTGGCATGTCCGGGTGATTTCGGCTCTTGACATCTGAAATAAAAAATCGAATTGATTATTAATCTGTAGAGTTGTCGTTCTCGCCGGAACTAGGATTATTAAATTTTATCAGAAAATAATATAATTGTGGGCTTCGAAAAAAGAGTGACGAATCGGTCAGATAGAAAACGTTTCTTAACCCGGGCAGACTGAAAAAACGATGTTTCGAGAAAAACCTGTTTAAAATTTCAAGAGCAGATTTTTTAAAAAAACCCATTTTTACATTAATCGTCATGCCTAGGGCGTATAATATCCGTTCAAGTAACTCGGCAACTCAGCAACTCAGGAACTTTTAAGTAAGAAACAAAGAATTAATTATTGCAACCCAACTTACCAGACTACTACCTTAATCAATTGATGTTCCACTTATTTTAAGCAACATCTATTTTTAATCAATATTTAAATGTTATTCTTCATACATATTTGTTTTCAGAGTTATTTAATGAGTTCTGTCAGAGCGAACTCCTTTATGAGTAGTATTTTCATACACATTTTCTTGAAATTTTTTCAATTATAACTTTTGAACATTTCAGGTTTTTTTTGAGTAAGTTTTAGAGGTGTTTGAATAAGATAAGGTATATGGTATATTTGTTAAGAAGCATATTGGATTTATTGAATCAAATAGAACATATATTATTGGGTTATATAATTTATTGTGAATATATTTGAAGTGGGTTATTTGTGGTTTTATATTTTTCTTCATTTTTATGAAGTAAAAGCTCCTGAATAAAATACATTTTCTTAATAACAAAACATGTACCCTAATCGGTCTTATATAAGGATGTTGCGTCTATTTTAATTTAGAAACCATATACATTTGAACATTGTTTCTTAAAATATGTTATAATAAAAGAGCCGTGGTATACTTCTTACATTTCCATCCTGTCACTTTTTTGTTTGCTATACGCTTCGCAAATCTCTTCCAACACAAACGATATCTTCGGAAGAAAATGGGAAAGTACATCCGATTTTCCGCTGTTATGTTTCTACATGGCAACCGAATTTAAGAAGACGGAGGCTATACAATGCGTCTTAGCTCTCTGTACCACTGACACATTAATCAATCTCAGTACTTCAACTGCAGTAAAGGAAATCTGTATATATGTAAGTACGTATTATACATATGTATAGCGGAGGAAATCCTTACCTACCTCATACTAAAATAAACGCGAAATATTTTCCATTAAATATATTTTCCTCTTTCGGTTTTATTTTCCATCTAATACAGAGTTTTCTTAACAGAAAAATGAGCAACCGAAAAATAAAGAAAGAAAAACGGAGAAAATTTTTACTTAATATACCACACACTGCATAAACGGGGTCTAAAGAAGAAAAGTTATTTTAAACGTGTTACGTTGTAGCATTTTTTTCTTTTTATTATATATTTTTATAACATTTCCCATTTTTTTCTATTTTTCCACAATTTTCTTGTTCGATGGGTGATGGGAAAATGTTCCTCCTCTTTTTGGCATTAACTTTTCTTTTGGGTATACAACATTGTACGTATACTGACATATAACCCATCACATAACATTTATAAACCAAGATGAATTTGATGAATATTTTTAAGAACAAAAATAAACAAAGTAACGGGCATAAGTTTATTTTCTTCGAAACTGGAATGAAAAACTGAAAGAAAATGAATATTATGTTCTTTATTTATTTACTTTTTGATGTGATACAAATTTTAAGATTCAACCATGTAATGAGAAAATTTATTGAAACAACAGAATGAAAATCTTACTTGATATCTTGATTTTTATTGTCAGTGTTGATAATATTTATTTGGCATACACTTTCATTAAAAGGAATTATTATTGTTGCCAAAATAGCTTTAGGGATAGTTTTTCCATTACTATTTTAGTAACTATTATTTTAAACTTAAAAGATTTTTTCGATTCTATAAAATAAAAGAAGTTGTTGGAATGGAGCTTGGATGTATGCAATTTTTTCATTAAAACAATGTTTAGCTTATGTAGTCTGATGGAAAGTTATGCAAGGACTTGTGTACCTACTCTTCAACTTTTATTTTTATTATAGTTTTCAATCGCTGGATAAAACTTATATACAACATAATTAATATGAAGTTATGGAGAGTAGTTTAATTAATAATAAACTTAATAAGTTTATAGATTTCGAAGGAATTTGTTAGAAATTTATCGGTAATCTTTGGATATATTTAATAAATTCTAAAAATTTTCAGAATGTTAGTTGCATTTTTCAAGTCTATAAATAATTTACTAACATGTATGAAACAAATAAATTAAAAAAGAAAATTAATAACAAAATAATGTATATTTTATTTACTCAACAGGCTAAATAGCTAAATAAATGTAAATGTGGGGAACATTAACGGTAGAATTAAATAGAATATATAATTAAATTGATGTACTAGTAATGGTGGAGCCTATCGGTATACCGATTAGATTAATTATGATGAACATTTTTGTTGTACGGCCCGAAATATTCAATTTATTATGCAAATGTAAATAAATTAATATGAATTTATTCATTGGCTTCGTTGTACATTTATTACAACATAGCATTTTTAATTAAATTTTGTTTATATTTAATTATTATTTTTCTGCGTTTTCGTTACCAAAATGAATCTTTTTCCGTATAATGCTTTGTAAAGCCTATCAATTACAATTAATTTATTTTAAATTGCCGTACTCGTGGTAATTACATTTTTGAATGAATACATAAATTATAATTTTATTTTGGAATCTGAGAACCCAGATTTACTTCATGGATGAAAGATTAGATTCCAGTTAAACCATCCAGTTCAACTATTTGTACCATCTTAAAATTAGCTTAAAAGATAAGATGGGACTAATGTTTAAGTAAATGTTATTGGAAGGGGTTTGTGATTAATTGTTATAGAGTTCACGCAATCACGGCTATTTAAATTTGGAGTATTAATCAAAAATAGTATTTGAAAGAAGAAACAAATTATATTAATTTTAGCTTAATTGTAAATTGAATTAAAAAATTGTAAGTTATTCAACAGCTCAATATACATATCACAAACCGTTGAAATCGTGTCAAGCACTTGACGATTAGTAAACAAATTTTCATGAGAATAGCTAAATTAGAATAGTGGTAACTTCTGGATAATAGATGGTTAAAATAGTCCGATAAATTATATATTATATATTTGTTCAATAAAAGGATATTATTTCATGTCTTTAAACTGAGCGAAAATTCTATTTAAAAATTATTGTTTTAAGATCAAGATTTTCGACTATTTTGGGAACTGGAAGAATCTACTTATGCTGAATATGTTTCTAAATAATTATTGAATAAATTTTTCGAAGAATTTCGAGGAAAAATTGAGAGGAAATTTAATATAACAGTCTCAGGAATTGTCTGCAATTTTCTGGACAAGTAAAATTTTTTTAATTTCGAAGTGAAATCATTTAAAGGGTGATATGGGTGATCCTATTACATAAAAATTTCACACGGCTTTACTATAAGTTTTATTTTTAAAATGACACCAAGTTCGATATTAAGAAATACGTGGACTTTCTCTCTCGATTCCATGTGCCCGGCATATAGTGGAATAATCGCTTGAAATCAATTACCGGAAGAAGGTGTTGAGGAAAAATCAACCACGTAGGGGCTTATAATATGTTCAATTATATTCAAGTTCTACCTAAATATATAAAAAAATTATGAATTTTCTTAAATGTGTAAATTTAAGTTTGACCTGCCTAATTACAGAGAATTACCACATTACCAGTACCGGTGATTTCGTAAAAACCTAGTAAAAACTATATACTCATTAAAATTGTAATAACTCTTAAACCAAGGATGCACACATAAAATTACTTTAGGGGTAAGAAAATATACATTTGAAATTGTTCCTGGTTAATGTAAAAATAAATATTAAAAGTAATTTTTATGTTCCCTTGCCATTCTTATATAAGCCATAAAATGTAAAGACAAAAAAATAATTTTATGATTTATGTTATATTTTCTTCATTTTATTTAAATTTATATGTTAATTTAATTTTTCGCGGTTACAAACCTATTGTTCCTCAAATTCTACAATGAAAATGCTAAAAAATTATTAATGATTTATGATCTTCTTGCGGTGTTCTCTAATTCCCATGTTAATTTTAATTATATTAATTTTTATATGGGGGTATGAAAATACTCTATGTGTTAGGTGCTGTGCACCCCTATCCTAAACCAATAAATGTTTCGCATTGTAATTGCAATGACATGATTTATTCTCTACACTCCATACATGTTTTATATCTTGAAGTTAAAATCAAAAATTCCGAAACTGATTTTCGTACATCAATAAAATAAATAATTCAATTACGAAAATTTGTAACATACTTATGTATGTCACATATATTTACTTGTATGTATTATATTATACAATATAAGAAACTAAAGAGTCGATTACAATGCGTCGCCATCGCTGTCGCTGGTCGCTCTATTTTTCGCTGCGATTCGGTCGTTGGCGAAAATCGCACCCAATGTAAATACAATGATGTCGTCGTCGTATATTGAAATGTTCGAAAAATGATAATGATGGGAACTAATAGTATCTGAATATTATTATTATTATATAATTATTTACCAATTTCGAATAAATTATTATCGTGTTTTTATTAGCACAAATAAAATTATTTTTCCGCATATTATTTACTTTTTGAGGTTATAAATATTTTTTATATGGAAATGACAGCGGGACGAGCGAAAATATCAAAATTCGATTGAACAACGGCGAGATGATAGAGATAAGCGACGTCATTGGAATCGTAATATATAAAACGAGTCCATATGATATTTTTTTTGACATATCTATGCGATGAGCGACAGCGACAGCGACGCATTGTAATCGACTCTTAAACTTTTTAAAATAAAATATTTCCACCGCCTTTTGTAACGTATGATTCGAAATTTAAAAATGAAAGAAATTGTGGATAGGGGATGCCAAACTTTTTTTACCAAATAAATGTTTGAAACAAATTCTAGTGAAATTAAAAAAGTTTTCAAAAAAATTTCGTTGCTATATGTTATATGATTTAAAAAAAAAGATTAAATCGAAACATATTTAAATCCACAACGTCTCCGCTGATGGTCCGCAACGCATAAATAAAGGTCACGTATATAATAGTCAATAGCAAACTAAAGGACCTGGTTTTTTAGTTAATGTTGCCTCGAACATAACACGCGAAACGCGTGAACGGACTGTAATGTGTTACATATGTTAGATGAATCTTATACTTAAATGACGCAAGTATTTAAATTGATCGAAAAAAAAAACTTTATCGAAGTGAGAATCGAACCAGGGATCCACTGATTGCCAGTCGCGATCGTCACCGTCATCGTTTCATGTGGCTATAGTTGAAATTAGTTCTAACTATACTGAGTAAAAACAGTGGCGTGCGGTCAACTTCTCCATGAGGTGTGCAGAATTTTATATTGAACACAGTTTATAAATTAGTTGAGTAAAAATACAAAAAATATCAAAACTAAACTTTTCGTACAAAAGCTCACCAAAGACTTAAAAGCTTCCCGAACGCTTTATTTTCCGCATTATATTTTTAACGTTTTAAAATATATACTCTCTATCCCAAATAACAATCCTTTAACGAAATTTCGTAAATTCTCAAAAAAAGTTTCAAAAATCTCGAAAGCTCATTAAAACATATATTTTTATACAAAATTTCAGGCCGATAGATGAATTTTCCTAAAAAAGGGCTAACAAGAACAATGAATGCCTTCTCATGGAGGGCTTCAATTTGCTTTCAATTCAATTAAATTAAATTCATTAAAGCTTTTGAAGAGATTTTAATTTTCCACAGAGGTTTTCAACGAAAGTTTTCGATTTCATATAAATTTATTTATTGGGAGATAAAATAGGTTTCAAAACAAGTAAAATAATATTTAAATTAAAAGCTTTCGATGAGCTTTTTGAACTTTCTTAAAGATTTCTCAGTAAAAACTTCAATTTATATCTTCAATAAATTTCAAAGCGTATAAACTCTTCTGATACCGATATGCCTTCACGTTGATGGTTTGTATAGATCTTACAAAACAGGATTTTAAGTACCACATATCTATCACTAATCGGAAACATTCGAGCAGGTGGACCATAGGCCAGACACCTCTCCTTAATAGGTCCTCAGCCTTAATAGGTTCTGTGAATACACAAGAGCTCTAATTTCGATTATATAATAATTTTCTATTCAACATTTTGAAATTTTGTGTATCTTTTGCCCTATTAAATTTAATTGGTCGCAAAGCTCTCATTTAATTGGTATTTTATTTTATGTTCTACACTAATGTACCATTAGACTTACATAATGTTACGAATTAATAAATAAATATACAAAATTTAAAATTATGTATTCACTGTAAAATTAAATTATATATAATTTTTCTGCTCATCCTTTAACTACAAGAAATAAAATTGTAAAATTGTTGACCTTTCACAGCCATTATTTTGATGTCGTTATTTCTTATTTAAACTATCCACATTCAGCTCACAAGGGATATGAATTTTCTTAATCCGTTTTATATTATCAGCTTAGTTCAAATGTAGATATACGTCCATATATACGAATAAACCCGTCCGTTAATTTACTCGAGATATCGTACATTTCTTATCAAAACGATTTGCCCTATACCTCTGGCTATGAAAAGCAGGAATTCAACCTTATAATTTACTAGCTTAGTTAATTAAAGTTGTAAGCTGTTGTAAATCTAGATATTGGTGTATATTATTAGCTATTTACAAGAAATACCTTTTTTCGGTAGGAAAAAGCTCATATGAGAATATTTTGTTGATTATCATCTACATCGTATAATATATATACGTGTTCCTGTATATATTCATCAGTGGTAAGCAAACAGCATTTACGACAATTGCTCCCGTTCGGTGGGAAGGTTGTGAAAATACCACAGCCTAATTCTAGTCACTTTTACCATTTAAAACTCGTAACAATTTTTCAGTACTATGTACTCTTTAGAGTTTACGAATCCAATTTTTTTCCATCTCTAGATTTTGGGAATGTGATACTCGTATAGAATTTGGTAATAAAATGTAAAGTAAGTACCTCTATACCTTTGCTTTTATATGACTACGAATATCCGGTATTTTAAGCGCCAGATGAGAGAGTTAAATTTGCATTTCGGTTTAAAATTATGTAGACAACATACCGAATGCTGAATTTTTGCGGTTTCTATATTTTGGCTTAATATTATGTATGTAAGCAGGGCAGGAAAAAGATGAAAATATTTAATAAGATTTAAAGGATATGCGTTTATCCTTCGATGAAATATACCCATAGTACATAAGATTGTCAAGTTTAATTTAAATACGGTTAAAATTAAGTATAATAATGAGTCCTTTGTAATATTTACTGTTTAATATTTGAATTTTATAGCGTACCTTAATTATATACATACGTATTCATCTACTAACTAAAATACCTTAAATTCGGTCTGGTGAGAAATATTTAATTATCTCCGGATTTTTAAGTGCCAACGATAATAGGCTCATATTTTATTAAAACAGTAGTTTTATTATGTAATTAAATTGAAATTTGTATGTGAAAACAGGCGGTTCATATTTTAAATAAGTACCTATCAACAATAGGTAGTACTACCATAATGAAATTATCTTTAGATAAGGTGCGAGTTAAGAAAGTTGTAAATATGTATTGTAAAGGGAGAATAATAAATAACAAGGTACATTATGAATAATAATAAATATCTACTGTTGAGTAATTTGTCGATCCTCATTACATAAAGAAATTAAAGTCAAATATAAAATTCTACTTGATAAATTGTAAATATAAAGTTCTTAACTCTAGTAAGTATGTATATTAATATTTATATGTGACCGTCCACAGGAAAAGGTACCAAATCTTCACTAGGCATAATTTTCAGTAGATCCGATTTACTAAAAAAAGGTCAAAAAATCGATTTTTTAATTTTAATTGATTCCGATTCTCTAGTTCTCCTTCTATATGACGGAATAGTCGGCTTTATTAGAATCGATGT
>JANTOP010040436.1:0-10699 GCA_027564815.1 Symmerus nobilis | reverse complement strand
AAAATGATGGAAAAATTCTACAAATACCTACATGTTCAGCAGGATGCGTTCTGTACAGAAAACATAAAAACTAAATTGGAATTGGCGGCACTGGTTGCTTCCTGAATTAATTTGTCTAATATAATTAAAGAGCAGATGAACAACATCATCCATAAGAATTGGTTTTAGAATCACAGACCAAGTCCAACTAGCCTGTAAAACATTATGTCTCCGATTATCTCAAAATATGGTAGAAGTTAATCACTTCTACTACTTCTAGAAGTAAAAAGTAGAAAGTAGTACTACTACTTCGTCTAGTTCTAATACTTTTACTCCGCTATTTTGAATTTTGAAAAATTAGCACAAAAATCATATGCTACCCAATTAACATAAACTAAAACTATCCACGAACTATCGCTTTGTAAATTAGGTATTTTTCAATTGGGTAAGATCCTGTTCAATTCTCTAAAAATGGGCAATTGGTCGTTGGAATATAAAGCAACTTCTTTGTGAATTGAAAGTTTTAATTTTATTCAAAAAACCCATTCACTACTCCGGAATTTTTCATTCTTTTTGTCCTCATTGATTTTCAAATTAAATTTTAACAAAATTATTATACGTACTTTCATTTAAATTGCTTCATAATGTAATTAATTTATTACAAATCCATATTAAATTTGTTTTAAACATGATAAATAATAATGGTTTGACATTTCTTAAATTGCGAATCTATGATTTTCAGCTCTCTTAATTTCCGATGTATTTTTCTATTATTAATCTTTCATATTGGTCATAATTAAAGTTGTAAAACAAGTAATAATAACGAATCGTAAAACAAGTTACACATCTAGACAGAATAGTAAAAACTTAATATAAAAATAACTTTTGTATTATATTTAGTTCATGTGTGTATCACATACAATAAGATGTCTTTATAACAAGTATAACAAACCAAAAAATCTGCTCTTTCGAATAACATGTCTCACCTGGCATTAACCATCTTCGCATAACCAGACCGTCCGTGGGTAATACACCGTATATACCAATAAATATAAAATGTTATTAAGCAGAACAACGGTTAATCCTATCCCACCATATACATTACTTCTTTTTAACAATTAACCATAACGTTATTAACCATCGCGGAATATCTCTTCTCAACATTATTTGTATTGATGATACCAGAAACATGTTATATTGTATGAAAATGTTGTATATGTATGGAAATATCAAACAGTTTTGTGGAAAAAGAAGTTCATGCCAACTAAGTATCAAAACCATTCGTAAGTGCACTGACCGACATCGAATGTTTAACATCGCAGTATCTTAGATCAATTTTGTATAAAAAGATTAAATGCTAACCTATATATTTGAATTAATAATCGAAATCACATTTTAATTAATTGTATTTCATTTCGTAGTAATGGTTTGTTCCAAATTCCTATTGTGATGATTAAAAAATGTGTTCCATATTTTAGTAGAAATAAAGTGTATCTATCAAGATAAGTAATGTGATAGTGAATTCGTAAGAAAGGAATTTTCAAATAATAATGAAAGGTGGACAATATTCACAGTCGGATAGTGGTGCATGTAGTGATATGGAGCAAACAACACCACCACCCCATCCTAAAATTCTGTTACCATCGAAAAAATTGCGTCGAAATTATCGTCAAATAAATGGATTCTTAACCCATCTAGATGATGATACCGTAAGTTGTGATTCACTTAATCTATCCGACGATTCGAATGGTTCAATGGAAATGTATGCCAATATTGTTCGACCAATTCATGAATCGTTATTGAGATCATCAAAATCTCCCCCAAATATTCCACCACCACCAATTCCATTTGAATACGATTTCGATAGTGAGACTTCACTCCATATGCCGGATACACAAAAAATAAATTTCTTGCCAGAAGATCTATTGAAAAATATTAGAGATCGGGCAGCTCAATTTATGTCGTGTACAATTTCTGAAACGGAAGATGATGATAATGAAAATGATCGATTTGATGAATCGAATGACCGAGAAATTGGGGAAGAATTAGCAACACGATTTACTGTTAAACTAAATTATGATAAATTTTATCGATTTCATATAAACGAACGGTGTTTATCATCCGGATTGGATACCCCATCAGCTCAATCATACTATCGAAATAATGAATCATTTGCCGGTTATAAATCAACCCCAAGTGGTACGTCGACAATTCGTAGTGCTAAAGGTACGGTACGTGGCGTTCGAAATCGAGTACGAAATGGCATTACAACATTCCTCCAATTGCAACAATCGAATGTACAAATGTATCGGGAACGAGACGCGGGAAAAGTTGTTATTTACACAACAAGTATGGGCATTGTCCGTGATACATATACGAGATGTGCCAATGTTAAACAAATTCTAAAAACGCTACTGGTCAAATTCGAAGAACGTGATGTTTTCATGTGCGGTGAATATCAATTGGAAATTAAACACCGTATGCAATCTAAACGAATATTGGTTCCGCAATTATTTATCGACGGTCAGTATATTGGATCGGCCGACAAGGTCGTCGAGCTAAATGAAACCGGTGAATTACGGCAAATGTTACGACCGTTCAAATCGATTTGTGAAACGGTGATGTGCCAATTGTGTGGCGGTTATCGTTTATTGCCATGTCCGGCTTGCAAAGGATCCAAAAAATCCGTGTATCGCAACCATTTCACAACTGAATTTGTTGCTTTAAAATGTATGAATTGTAATGAGGTTGGACTGGTAAAGTGTTATAATTGTTAAGTTTTATTATTATACGTAAATTCCAGAGTAATCTGGTTTTATTTAATTTTGTATTTAAGCGATTTTATTTATTTTTTAATTCATTTTTTAATTATAATGAGATTATTTATTTTAAAGAATTAATTATATACGATTTTAAACAATATATCGTTTTGATTTTTATTCCATTTTTAGAAAGTTTCATCATAATCTTCAATGGAGACTAATTATTATAAATTATTATTCAAATGTCCAAATATATATAACATACATACATGCATGCATACTTTAATTCCAATAAAAATTAACATGAAATCTTGCATTCAATAAACTGCATTTGGTTACAGTTAAATGCATATCATTCTCTTTTTTTTTGTAATAGTATAAAACATGTTTAACCTAGGACTATAGCGGAAACATATTTTTAGCGAACATACATATTTTAACATATGTCAAAAGCCCACATGCAAAACATTTCTTGGTTATATTTCTAAAATTCTATTTACATTCGTTTCCGTGCTCTATATTCAATTATTTATAAATTGTTTCAAAGTAACTAATAATATTTAGTGAAATAAAATGATATATAAGTACATATTTGCATAATAAATTTTAATCTTTTACCTTTCCAATAAAAACAACAAAAGACTTAAACGCTGAACATCATATAAGAAATTTTAGTTTTTTTAATGATTTGGTTTATTGAAATATTTTATTATTTAAAAATTAATTATTTAATTTTTTGATATTTGATTGTATAAAAACAACAATAATTTTGTACATTTCGTTTTTAATTTTTAATGAAGATATTATGATGCCGTATATTTAGATATGACAATGAAACCAGATATTAATAATAAACGGAGCGTTTATCAAATTTAAAGTTACTATGCAAAGTAATAAATTAGTTTCAAAAAATATTGGAAAGTAATAATTCGCTTTTAGATCAGATCTCACTTTACTTCATCGATTATATTTTACTTAATTATTATCGAAATTTTAAAAATTAAAGATGAAAGAAAAACCTTTCATATTGGATCTGAATGATATTTGTTGATAGACCTTCTTGTTCGTTTTAAAATA
This sequence comes from Symmerus nobilis, assembly GCA_027564815.1. Taxonomy (NCBI): domain Eukaryota; kingdom Metazoa; phylum Arthropoda; class Insecta; order Diptera; family Mycetophilidae; genus Symmerus; species Symmerus nobilis. The sequence goes on along the minus strand of JANTOP010040436.1, from coordinate 6,881 downwards.
CGAAATGAATTTATCCGCTATTTCGTTTGGGAAGCTTTCTTTATTTTGTCGTCTTTATCGTTTGGATGTAGTAATTGTAAAAATAATACTCAAGATAGATAGAGAGAGTATATGAACTAATTTTCATAATAATTAGACTGCTAGCTTCCCAGAATCGGGTAAATTGTTGTGAAAGACAAAGTTTTGAAAAAAAAACACAACAACAAAAATTAATCTACTTTCCGTTAACCCGTCTCTTAATATCGCTACTATAATCTATTAATCATTCCACTAACTCTGGTCATCAATATTATGAACGGTGGGGTTACCGTGACTGATTTGGTCAACCGTATTCGAAATGTCCGGCACCTACTTGAAATGAAAATCTTCGCTAATTTTACAGTGCTTAAAAATAAGAATAGTTAGACGAATTATCTATTCGTCATTAGTGAGACATTTCTGCTATTCGTTTAAGAAAATTGAATAGTTACGTGCTGTATAAAGCCCTGAATCAAAGTGATCCTTAATAGCCCAAGGAACATTTTGGACACTCTTATAGTGGCCTTATAGTAATGGAAAATGTACTTCTAATACAAAATAAAAATAAGTTTTATTAACCTATTTTATTTCTCTGTGGCTTTGGGTCGGTTTTTTTTTATATTCCTTTCAATCCCATTGATTCATTTAATTATGAAATTATTTAATTTTTTGGTATTTATTTTAAGAGTTATGTTATTTTAAATTAGACTTTTGTATAAGCAACCGATTCGAACCAAGGTTCGTACGCAGGGCAGCTTTACCGACTTTACCATCCCGCGCTTTAACAAAACTCATAAAATAGCATAAATAAGCTTCGTTTAGGCATCCTTACTAGGGAATACAATACCGGACGTTAAAAACTATATTGGTATTTCGGTTTTTTTATGATACCGGTATACCGGTATTTAAAAAAATATTGTTTTGCGATAAATACGACAAGAAATCTTACTGAAAATTTTACTGCACGAAGGTAAATTTGAATCCCTCTTTAAAACATTGATTTTATGTGCAGTCTTTATACGTGAATGTAATCCACATGATTCTCTCCTTGCACTTTGCAAATTGCTCTTTGATTTCTCTGAGAAAATATAGCCAAAGCGAATGTTTTCCCCTTTCTTAAATTCTTCAAAAATACACTTATTCATTATCTTTTAACGGAGAGAAGAATTTTAATAATTTAGGATTAATTTTTGTTTATATGAAACATTCACTTGAAAACACTAACAATTTCAAATTATTTAATACGAAAGCAAAGTGTTGTTAGTTTAAAAAAATTAATCTAACTGTCAATGGCGACGGCGCGCATTCGATATGACAAGTCATTTAAATGCATTTGTATCGAATTTAAGTGTTACCAACACGAATAAATTTTAAATTCTATCAGTGGTGCTACATTTTATATTTTGAAAACCGATATCGAAATACCGGTACTTATTAAATCAAATAACGGTATTTCGGTATTCAAAATTGAGCGGTATTCCGGTATACCGGTAAACGATATACCGGTATGGTATTACCTAATCCTTACAGTGGTGTATGACTAATGAGAATGTGCTATCAGCACTACAAATGGAGCACAATAACATCCTATACTGGTGGAATTATAGTGCGGCGATTACGTGCAATATCAGCACTATTAATTGAGTTAGTTTTAGTGCCGTTTTTATAACAGTGTGCCCACTATAAATGTATAGTGTTGGTTATCTTGTTACAGTGACCTTATAGTGCCAATTTGTAAGATTTGCGTGCTGAAACCACTAAGAGTTGTTGCTCGGGATAACAACAAATTAACATGATTTCTTAATTATATTAACAGATTAACTATAGGAATTTATATATTTTATTATATTTTATTTTATTAAGATTTTATTCTAATGCAGAAAATATTTTTCTTAAATACCTCTAATTATCTACGCTACACAGTATACACTTTCTCACATCAAATAAACATATTAAATTTCACTTACCACTTCCAATAAGCCTCTTATTGTAAGCCAAATGTGAATTGAATGATATAATAATATACAATAGGATGGACTGATCCTGGAGTAGCATCTTTCTCTTCCACTAAGTTGATGTATGTTTCCGTGTCCTTTTTATGTAAGATATTTTTCAAAAATCTATTACTACTCAGCCATAAGTTGGAAAATTAAAGTGAACTGAGATTAATAGCCAAATTATACTCGTATAGCCGTCTAATGCATATCGAGGATTTAAAAAAATACTTAATTCAGAATCTTGATTTTTCAAAATATCTCAAAAATTGTGAAAAAATTTAATTAAATTTTCAATTCCGGCAATAATAATAGCTTCAAGAAATTATTTCTGCTTTTAAAATATTAGTTCAATTTTAGAAGAATTTATCTGCAATTTCAAAACCAAATCATCTGAAGTACACCTAAAAAATCGCATTAGAAATAGACACTAGTCGCTAACGTTTTTCCAGTCTCACTACTACATAATAAATTATATATAAATGATACTAAATAGACTATGGCGGAACGAATTTATTAAATTTACGGAAAAAACACCTCCTTAACGTTTTTATTTAATTTTTAATTTATTAATATATAATCATTGTATTACATTATTTAAAATTAATCAATTGTGTATGGATTTCGGTATAATTAGTGCATACCATCATCAGCAAATTATAATAGACCGTCTATTAGTCTATCCGGCAAATTTTGCACTACCCGGCAATTACTCGGACCCTGCTTAAAAATTTGGGTTTCTGGACTCCACTCGACTCGACTCGGACTCGCCGAGTATTCAACGACTGTAATACTCGCCGAGTCCGAGTCTTTGAAATTTTAATAGAAAATTTATAAATTATAAACTCTCCAAGAAAAAATCAAACAGAGCAAGGCCAAAATCTCGAGTTAGTTTTAAATTGTTGAGATCCGCGGCCAATAAATCAAGTTTTTAAAACTAGAATATTTCATCTAGGACTTTAATTGAGCTGCATCCTTGATGGTATCGATTTTAACAAATTCGAAGATATCCAGAACTCGCTTTAACCTTGAGATATGAAACGATTAGACTCTAGACCTAGACGAATGAATGAATGAATGAGCGAAAGTTTTGCAAGAGCTTTTGACAATTAGGTGGGTTCAACAATTGAATATCTTATATATTTGGGTTCTACTCTTAAAATAATTGAAATATTCCTTTACAGTACCCCTTTCTGACCATTCAGAGTTATTCCAATTTAAAAACACTAGAATAACGATCGAACGGACACATTTCAATTAATCGTACTAAAATTTTGAATATTTAACCCTCCGTCGGACACCCTGGTCCAGCCAGACATATTTCGTTTTTAAACGTTATTTTATTATATTTCTAGTTTAGCTAACGACTTGTGCTTCAAGGTACCCTCCTAAAATTTTATTGGTTATCGATTTATAAAAAAAAAACAATACGAAAAGTCCTTAAAAACAATGAAATAAGGATATATAAAATACCCACCTTCGGACGGACACATGGTGCCTGGTTGGACTCCTATGTATTAACTATGTATTATGCATTTATATGGGAAAAGGTGCTGCATGGCGACTCATTTTTATACTACGAAGTTTTATTATTTTCATATCTCATTGGTTTTGGCCTATGTTGAACTACCTGTGGAAGCAAAAAAATGTCCTAAACCTATTTTGGGTTATGAGAAAAACATGTTTTTTTTAATTTGTTTATTTATTTATATCTGTCCCGCTTTCGCTTGGATATAATTTTTCATTTCTCGCACACCAAGCTAAGGTATTTTCCTTATAAGGAATGTTAGGGCATTTAATAAAGTTGTTAAACTCTGTCTATTAGGAGCATTTTTCGACGCCTATTTTTATTCTACTTTGATTTGCAAATGGTATTTCTTCTACACAAGTCCACATATTCTATTATATTGTAATAATATTTACTTTTAAATTAATAATTTTACATAATAATACCAAATAATTAAGATAAGCCAGCATCGGGCAAAAACTACCGGTATCCGGTCGGGTATCCACATAATTTGGCTGTAAAGCTTAGTTGACTTCAATTTTCTAAATTTAAATTTTCTAATCTTATATAAAAGAACACGGAAAGATAAATCGACTTGGTGGAAAAGGAAGATGAATTTTAAGAAAAAAGTAATGTACTACAACAGTGATCAGGATTCACCATCGTACCATAAAAATGTTATTCCGATTAAAAAAAACACACACAAAAATTTCATACATCATCACTCCACCCTAATATACAAGTATACAGAAGAGAAAATATCTGAGGAGATCGTCATTATCCGAAGCCGTCAATAAAAATATGCGTGGTATCGCCAAGTTTAACGTAACGTACACGAGTTATTATTTTTTGATTGGGATCGAACCCAAAATCTATGCATTTATAAGAAAGTCAACCAACCTGTTACGGGAAGTAATTTTGGATTCACCTAGTCCTGCATTAACTACGCCCCTATATCTTTCAAATAATATTTAAGTTTATATAAATCTATTATAAGGAAGGAGTTGCAAATAAATCAGTTAGTTAGTTTGATTTAACATTTCAGAGACATACAAAATTAATTTGCTGAAGGTGTTTTTTGTGACCTTTGAAAATATTAGTGTGATTTTTCTACTGTCGTTACTATTCAATCAACGAATTATGCCTTTCCTCGAATTCACATTTCCGCACTAAGAAGCGCGGGTTGTGATTTTGTGATGATCAAATAATATCATATAAATTATAAATCATTTCATGAATATGTATAATGTAAATCAATGATTTTTGTAACTATGATATGATTCATCTAAATTTTGAGTAATTCTCTGTTTTTTCCACCAGTTTATTCAATGAAAGTATTTACAGGACATCTAGTAGTAAAGTCAATATCTCTAATTATTAACCAACAAGCTAAGCAAGATACTAACGAAGATTAGTAAACAGCTATGCTTAATGGGGTCGGGTATCATGTAATTTTACATAGAACTTTCGGTACTTTTTTTAGGCGACCACTGAATAGATTTTGATGAAATTTGGTACGCTTATTTATCTTGCCAATTAACAATTTTGGTCTGTTGGGTATAAAATAAAATTATCCAAACGCTACTGCTAGGTGAAATTTGGATTTTTTAAAAAAGTTTTTAAATTTATAAAAATCAGTCATTTGAAAATTATCAATTTCCACCAGACCAGTTCGTTGCAAGAGGATGTAGGAAACCGATATCTATTGTTGCTGACTGTAGTTGCTAAGAAAAATGCACCGACAGTTCTATGTAAAATGATGTGATACCCGACCACCTTAAAATACTCTTATATAAATTAGACGCTAAATTAATTTATTTATTTTATGGTAATTTATTTATTGCATGCATTTTTTATTGAAGCAAATAATTTAAAATAAAAAAACTTTTTAACAATTGATCAAGGTGGATGTCTTCCTTCGTATATATTGTATATGTGAGGTTCGCGACATCCTTTGTTGGAAGTGATCTAAAAATAAAGCCGTTTAAACATTCGTAAACTTTATGCTTTCGATTATGCAAATGTATCTATTGTATATAAGGCATTCTATATAAGAGTTGATTACTGGTAATAATTAGATGTGGAGAAATTTGTATATGTTTCATTATTTTATTGGAAGAGTGGTTTTGAATCAGTGGCGTGCGGTCAACATCTCCATAAGTGTGCAGAATTTTTTGAACCCTAACAAAATGTTACAGCGTTTATCATTAAAAAATACAAAAATTAGATATTTCGGAAAAGTCGATATTTAACTAGGAAAAATCAAAAATTCGTAAGAGGCTCTCACCGAGAAATTTGAATATCGGACATTGCAAAATTTGATAATTTTCTTCGGATCTAAACACATATAATGGTGCAAGAAGTTTATAAATTAGTTGAGGAAAAATACAAAAATATAAAAACCATACTTTTCATAAAAAGCTTTGCAAAAACTTAAAAGCTTCTAAAAAGCTTTATTTTCCGAACTTTATATTTTTCGTTATAAAATCTGTTTTCTATCCATATAACAATGCTATAACAAAATTTTTAATTTTCCCAAAAAAATCTTAAAAATCTCGAAAGTTCATTAAAAGCCCAAAAGCAAATGTGTATTGATATAATTTGGAATCGAATTTTTATTCTATTCTTAAAATTTAAATGAAATATGAAATTTTCCCTGAAATCTAATCCAGATTATTAAAAGCGCAGCGAAAGCTCTAAGTTTGGAATCTAATTTTTTATATATTGAAATCTATTTTCTATTCAAATAACGGCCCTTTACAGCAGAAATTCCAACATTTTCCAAAATAAAGCTTTAAAATTCCTATAAGCTCATTGAAAGCATATATTTATGCAAAATTACAGGCCGGTAAATGAATTTTTGAAGAAATAGCAAGCAAGGACAATGAATTCCTTTCTGATAATTTGTCTTCATTTCAATTTAATACAATAGAGCTTTCGTGGAGATTTTAATTTTCCAATGAGCTTAATGAAAGTTTACTCTTTGGGAGATAATTTGGATTTGTTAATGAATAAAATAATGTTTTAATTAAAAGGTTTTGATAAGCTTTTGAAAGTTTCTTAAAGCTCTTTTCAGACAATTTTAAATTTCAATGGCGTTTAATTATTAGGATAGAAAATATACTTTAAAATGATTAAATTTAAAACCGAAATGTAAAAATTACTTCCAGCTTTTAATTTTCTACGGAACTTTTTAACGAAAATTTCGAAATTTCATTTAAATTTAATTATTGGGAGATTTAGATTTCATACTGACTAATATATAAATACCTCTTCCATGGTATAATGGGTATGACGCTCACTTTGGAAGAGGGAGGTTTGCAGGTTCGAAGGTTCGAAGCCAGGTGCCGACATCACAAAAA
>JANTOP010040425.1:0-10699 GCA_027564815.1 Symmerus nobilis | reverse complement strand
AACGACGTAAAAGAAATATAAATATTATTTTTAGTTTGTCAGATACTAGCTGTGTCCGGTACTAGGTGCCGTCCGGCGTTACGGGACTACCCCCTACATTAAAAATTTTACACACAAAAAAAGTTCGTAACATATGAAGAGCTAATTATGTTCACATAATCTTGAAACTTTACTGCAAAACAGTCTTCAACATCTTTGCGAAAGAGTATTCAATTTTCTACCCACTTTTTTTTTCGTTCCAAGATAGATTGATAGATAGATAGAACCTAGCGGGTGTGGCAACAAATGCCCAGTAACCACTGCGGGCACAAATGGGCCTATTGAGGCACCCCGATATGTGTTAATTAGTAGTCCTGTTATGTCCCTGATCTGGTTTCTAGTTAGATTTAGATATTCTTTCGTTCTTTTGATAGAGTGCGTGACAATAAACGGCTTCGCATGGGTTTGTCCTGGTGATTGCTCCCAGTATACAATTTTTTCCTATTTTCGGCCCATTCTGATATCATTCTGCTTGCCGTGCACTTTAATATTCCAGAGAATGTGGAACTCTGGACCATGGAAAGCTAATCCCGCTCCTAACTTGGCTAGAAGGTTGGCTTTTTCGTTGCCGTCAATTCCTGTATGCCCCGGAACCCATTAGTTCTACCTTTTTGAGTTGGGTTAGGTCGTCTAGGACATTAAGGCAGTTTTGTACCAGTTTAGAGTCGATTTGGTAGGACTCCAGTGCCTTCAGAGCTGCCTGGCTGTCAGAGAAAATTCCAATTTTTTTGTTCTTAAATTTTCTACTGATGCTTTTTCGTCTACAGAATTCTTTTGCGTAGACTTCGGCTTGAAATACGGTGGCATGCTGTCCGAGAGTTGTAGCGAACTGAGATTTTGGTTTATTCCATATATTCCGACACCGACACCTTCGTTAGTCTTACAACCATCAGTATACCAGATAATGTCTCCAATACCGAACCTGTACCCGTTTGACCAGTCTGTTCGGCTTGGAATTCTTATTTTGAAGCGTTTTCCAAATGGAATGCCGTTAGTTTTATTATCACTGGGCATTCCTAAAACTGGGTGTGTTCTAACCATGTGGATAATTTTTGAGTGACCCCTACGGTAGTTGGGGTACCCTACCTCACCCCTAGACATTATTCTGTATGTCATGATTCGCCAATCTAGCCTCTTTTTCCACTGTGGAGAGGCGTCAGATTCAGCATTACATCCACAGCTGCCGTGCGAGTGGAGCTCATCGCCACTGTGACATTTTGGCATGCCTGTCTTTGCATCTTTTCTAGAATTTTTCTTGTCGTCTTTCTGGCCGTTTTATTCCGACTGCCATGTGGCCTCCTTATTAGATGTAAACTTGGTGATTATTTTTAATATTAGTGAAGTTCAGCCCTATTAATAATAATGATAATTTCCTAGTGTTGCACAATTCAGTACATATCATACTATTTTACAATTAAATATATGAATATTAATATCAATTAAATTATTTGCTTTATTTTTAAACAAGAATATCGAAGGTATATTTTCAAATATACACGTTTATCCAATAAATTTAATATGCAATTTTATAATCTGAACGCCAGACCACAATAACTTCAAACATCTGCTTCTAAATGGAAAATATTATATGCAATGTACCTAACACTTTTACCCATTATTAGCAACAGAAGATGTAAGTTTAATTTTATTATATAGCACTTCCGCAATATGGGCATTTACTATGTTACCGATTCTTTTAATCTTTTTTTGCCCACGTACTCTATTTATTTTCTGTATACTGTGGCTTAACAATGGAATTGAGACAGCCACATTTTGAATATGCGTTAAATCTAGCAAGTTGGATCAGATATTTCCTAAGATATTTATAAATAATGAACGAATTATTGTAACTAACAAAAACTAATAACTTGCAGCTTATCTACCTATATTCTAGAGGTGTTCGTATCGTAACTATTATAAAGGTATTAAAACCATTATCCGCATCCCACAAATAAAACATATTGTCCATCCCTCAGATCTATAACCAAAAGGGCAGTAGAGTATGAGATACCTCTAAAAACTATGACCACAACATTTTGTTTAGACCCATAGTGTTTTGCGGTAAGATGAACTTTGATCATCATTTATCCATTTAGTGAATGTTTCCAAAAAGTTGTCCATACTTTATATCTATACCAAAGGTAAAAGCCATCAAATTTGAAATGACACATTTACAAACAAAATGTACGTGTAACTAAACTATAATTTCCTTCTAAAATACTTTGTATGTAATATTACCGATTTTGTATAACAAATTTAAAAAAAAAATGTTCACAAGGACACCTCATGAAACACCTATAAAATGTGTAATGATGATAATAGTTTCATCATCACTAACCACCGAAAATTATCCCACAATACTTTCATTATATTTATGAATTCTATAAACTTTCAAAAGATCCCTGTTTATCCTCCAGTGTACTGGAATTATTTGTTTGTTGTCCTTTTTAAATATTCATCATTATATTTATACATACGATTATCTACTCATACTCAATGCTCGTAACATATTAATAAAATGGGTTGTGGTAAGGTCGATGCGCTGAGAATGGGTTATTAGTTAAGTTTTCCTTTTATAAGAAATTTATCCCTAACTCCTTGTAATTGCGAGTCTGGAGAATATTGTTTGACTATTTGGGTGGATCAAATTATGAAATTTGACCATACCGACAAAGTGTCACCAAGTAATCAAGCAGCATTTTATAATAATTGGTTTTCAGACCCTTATCAAGACAATGTAATTTTAAGCTAATGGAAATATCACTTATCTGCTTCAATATGTACGGGACGCAGTAGGGATGGGTTTACCTCGATAGCGGGACTATCGAAAACTATCGATAATTGTTCCAGTGAACTAACGATAACTATCGATAATACTATCGGTTTCTCGAAACTGCTTTTCGCTACGTACAATTGTTAATCACACTACGAAATTCATTAATTTATTTCTTAATTGTACTTCCGAACAATTTTGTAATCTTTTCATATTCATTTCAGTGATTATATATCGACGAATATAAAATCAATTTGAATTTAAAAGTATATAATTATTAAGTAATTCAATGGAATGGAAATTAATGTATGAAATTAATCCCCAACAATATATTCTGCGCTTAGTTTGTGAACATGCCATAGATATAAATCTACTGGCGAGTTCTGAAACCGCTCTTTTTAACGTGCACGAAATAAGAAAAAAATTACGAATACGACAAATCCAGAGAAATTAACAAATGGAGAAAGCAATTAAGCAATTTGGAAACTTTTTAATTATTTTGAGCATACAAATTCACGCTTTGCAAGAACAACCTCTTATCCCTATACCCTTGTTCTCACCTTACGTATAATTTTTTGAAAAATTCTAATACTATACATACATATACTCATTCTAAATTATCTAAATTATATATTTCCTAATTCGAAACGCCGCGCCGCCTAACTCGTAAGAAAAATCTGGTCCCTATAAATTTTGTAAGAAGTAAAGCTTTACTGCAAATAGTAATAACTCTTCTCATGATTCAAGACTTTCATAATATACTTGTATTCTTACAATTTATGACGGTTATTTTAGTTCATAAAATTTAACTAAGGTAGCTAAATGAACATTTTCGCTGCTGGTTTTGACGTGAAACAAATACCTAGTATACTAATTTGAAGCAAAACTCTATCGGCTATAAAGTCGTTGATTGGCACCGTACTCGGGCGACTAATCCCAATACCCAAAAAAAAAAACAATAGTGTGCGTCTTTTACGTACGACCTGATCGGTCGAGCACTGTGTCAATGGACGACCACCCTAAGCGATTTAAGGCAACTTTCATACAAGTAAATATAAGCGAACTGAATTCGCATATTTTTTAAATATAGTATTTTATTGTTTATTTAATTTGTGAGGTATAGTATATCACTCGTAGGCGTGGCAATAAATGCCCTGTAACTATTAGGCGGCCACCAATGGGTCTATAGTGGGACATAGTAAATTATTTTGAATATTTTGAGACAATTACATTGGAATTTTTTTATTTAAAATTTATTTTAAGTAAATTCATTATGGGAAATTTTATTTTTGACAGTTTCGATGTGTTAATTTTCTGAGATTCTGAAATTAAGAATGGCAGGCACCATTTTTTCTTACATAACATTTTCTTAATAAAACGATTTTAAGATTTATCGATGGGATGATATTTTCCCTTCGGACTTATTGTTGTAACAATTTTGTCGTGATTGTATTTGATTCGCAATGTGGGATTTAAGACGAAAGTATTTTAAGGGACATGATATTTTGCTGAATTTGATTCTTATCATAAATATACGAAGTTTTGGGAAATTATTTTTATTTGAGTAATTTTTAAAATTTTAATTTTGCGGTGATGTTTTTCTTCTTCAAATATCTTTTTATTTAGATTTTTTTTTTTACTTTTTATATGGTAAGCATTTTGTTTTGGTTAATATTTATATAATTTATGAGTATTTCTCTACGGAAAATAACAATTGTAAATCAGAAAGTCATACGAGATTTTAAGTAGCTGGGTTAAAATAAGATATATAGTATTTTACAAATCCAAAGCTATTCTGCATGGGAAGGTTAAGGCGTTTTTATGGGCTCTCGAATTCGAATAATCTAATGCTTAAAGACACCAGATATTCTTAACATTGGTATTTTAAAGAATTATATTTACTTTCAATAACCAAGTCTCATAAAATTCATCATTTTGCGGTCCACAGTAACCAAATAAACATTTATTAGATTCGATAGTTCGACGAGTATAGCAATGTATTCTGTAGGGTAATTACATACACCGTTGTTGTCTTTTTTCCCAACTTCTGCAATGTCGTTTTGTTGTTCACAATTGTTTATTTATGCGAAGATGTTAATCGACAAAATAGGGCGCAACCTTTAAAGTCTCTATTGTCGTCGTTATATTCGCTTATTTAATATGCAGTATATTGATGGGGATGGGGGAAGTTGGGAATACTAGTAAAGTTGATGATAAAGATCTAAAGGTTTTTTTTTTTAATAAAAAAAGGATCCTCTTATTGTTGCACAATTATTGTATTACATAGTATAGATGGAATATAATAGCATGAATACATTAAAATATTAAGTGATTTACTAGGTTATTGTTGGCAGAAGTTAATATTTGCCCTATTATAATAGACTGATAAATTCATATGTCAGCAGAATCTCTAGGAGATTCACTTTTGTAAATTGTATCTGCCTATATTATACATGACATAGGAAAAGTCAATACAAAATTTTACAATAGCACAATAGATGGGGAACAATTACACGATTGTTATTTAAGAGCTTTTTGTTATTAGTTGCATTTTATTAGAACAATATTGTATTAAAAGTTGTAAGCGAAAGCGTTTTATTATACAACAATGTTTACAATTTTACTCCCATACATTTCAATAATTAAGGTAATTTTGAATTGATCGGAAGTGAAAGAAGAATTGTATAATTTAAAGCAAATATTTTCTTTTTCTAATGAATTGTATCCTATGGGAGTAAATTGTCTACCTAGCCATGTTACAATAGTGTTTTAGAGCAAATTTTCATAAATGTGCTTTTGGTAGGTAAGAGAAATATGCTATGGGCTAGACTGCATCTATTAAATTGTAGTATCTAATGTTATAGTGATGTATTCTATTATATCCGATAAATTGGAAAATTGGAAACTAATCAAATTGCATTTATTCAATTAATTATTATGTAATACTATTTATTAGTTATAAATATATCATCAAAAATCACTTTACACTTCCAGTTTCTGAAATCTGTATATTTGGTAAAATATTGAATATAAATTTGATTTCATAACCTTAATATTAGCTATTGAAATTTCGTAATTGTTTTTATTCTATTTGCAACAAATCGCTTCTAGAAATAATAGAATCTACGACGAAAATATTTTACCAAATGTACCAGGGTGTATTTTCATCCCTTCCTGTGTCGAAGTTTACGGACCAAAAATTATGTTCGATTTGTAGTCAGTCATAAATAAATCTATACCGTACGCAAACTTACTACCATTAGTAGTAACCGTACGTCATTCCAATATTTCGGCAATTTTAGATTATATCTGAGACTGATACTCTATATCTACAGAAATTTATACCATTAATCTTGAAGTAGCAAAATAATAATGAATTACGCTTTCCTTGCATCGATGACTTTGCACTTTTCTGTATTTCAATCTAATAAATTCTGATGGCACTAGGAAGATAATTTATCGGTATCTTCTTGAAGCTCAACAGGGTCATCAGTAGACACGATGCGAGCAGAAATGTTCAAATCATCAGCATTCATTAAGCAGTTGGCAAATTCGAACGTTCTAGGTATATCATTTACGAACATCAAGAACAATAATGAACCCAGACGACTACCCTGAGGTACGCCAGATTTAACTGGAAATACTAGGGATTCGTGGTTATTTATTTTTAACTGTGATCGATTAATAAAATAAGATTCAATCCAATCGATTTGAGGTTTGTGTATACCGATATTATGTAATTTTGTGATTAGTATCTTGTGGTTTATTCTTTCGAAAGCTTTACTCGCTTTACTCATATCAGTATACATAACATCAACAACAACATGATTTCCCTTTTCAATAGTGTATAATGCGAAGCTAGTGAATTCGATGAGATTCGTGGCGGTTGACCATCCTTTTACGAATCCGTTCTGAGAAGGAGACAAAATACGTTTCACCTGAAAGTTATATAATGTTGCAGACAATCGATTCAAACAGCTTCCAGCTTGAGAGAACAACATTATTCCTTGAACCCGATTTATGTATTGGGGTTACGCTAAAGAATTTTCATCTGGATGGAAAGGCACCAGTCGATAGTGACTTATTGAACATCTCTTGGCACATAGTTGAGAAATACAATCCAGAGTCCACTGCCTTTCTTAGCATCAAGGTTAAAAAGAGCTTTGGCTACTTCATTCTCTGATAGGCTTATGACATTTAAGTCAATAGTATCTGTAGAGTGAGAACGGTCATTTACAATCAAGTCAGATATCCTATTCACATAAACGTCCTAAAAGTAGCTTGCGAACAAATTTCAAATCTCACTTCCGGCAGACGTCACGAAGAATTATAATACATGTTAGAGGGACACGAGATTGTTTCTTAAGTTTGACGTAACTCCAAAGCGTATTTGGGTCTCCTATTATGTCAAACTGGATATATTGTTCGAGATATTGTTTGTATGCTCGCCTTCGATGGGATTGAAACAACCTTTTCAAAGTCGATAAAGTTGGCCAAATCAAACCTTGATAAAGTCGATATGCCTTGTTCTTCATGTTCGTTAGGAAATTAAATTAACTCATTAGGGAATTTCTACTATTGGCCTTGTTTTGTAAACAAACGAAGGTCCAAAGTGGTGGGTCTGGATATGTCCCACCATTCCGGCATGTATAAAATAATGAAGACGACATAAGGGATACGGCGCCGTATAAAACTAACGTATTTTAGTGGTGTCCATCTCCATCATCCGAGAAAAGACGGAATGTGTGGAAAAACCCGCACATTTATAGACAAGTTTTAAGAGGCGTATGTTCAATTATTTATAGAAGTTCAATTCACAAGAGATAGAAAAAAGTTATAAATCGTCGGCTCAAACTCGGAAATGTATTCATAAACATCGATCGATAAATCTCGGAAATAGTCGGAAAATTATCGGAAATAGTTGACAAACAGTCGGTAATGCCTAGAAAATAGTCGGATATATTTAAGAAATCATAACAAAATGTCGAGAATAGTCAATATAAAGTTGTAGCTGAAAATAGTCTAGAAAAGACTCAAATATATGGAAAATTAAAAAAACAGTGCAGGAAGTTGGTAGTGGTAAACAAAAAATAGGGTATTATCAGAAATATGTGTGAAAATTTCTTGAAAATTATGGATGTTCCGTACAAAGTACATACATTCGGAACTGGTAATAGGAGTTATTCAGGATATCCTACCAATAGTCCGTTCGTGCAAAATCTCTGTTTTGGATTCTTATTCGAAAATTAAGAACAAGAAATGACCACATCGATCTGCTTTGCTGACCTCTGATCGACTGTCCTATCAATTAATTTATTTCATTTATAGAAGTTTCTTCAGTTTTTTAAGAAACCTTTTCATTAGTAACTTTCCCATTACACTAATACCTCACAAAGCCCGGTTTCAATCAGTCCGACTTCGATCGGTTGTTAATTTGCAAAAAAAAATTGTACTTGAAGAAAACAAAAAAAAATCCTACAAAAATTTGTATGACATTTACACAATTTTATAGCAGACGAGCAGTCATGCCCTGAATATAATATCTCAAAAGACCGTATATGCATCGTACCAAAAATTTAAAGCACTTGAGGGTGTACCATAAAAAAATCATCCAGTTTTGTGGCGTTGAAATAGATGGGTCAAGATAACTTTATGAAGATTGGTTCTCCAACTATTTTTGTTGAAAATGGTTGGATTTTAAGATTTTATTAATCTTAGATAATGCCACAAGTCATCCAACTAGTAATAGCGATTTATAAGCCCATTGCACTTGTTTTATTTATTTAAAAATCTGCTGGAACTATTTTTTTAAATGAATTAACAACTTTGTATATAACTAGTTCCTGGACTACCGTCCTCTCCTTAATAATATGCGCGAGCGAACTAATAGGTTTTCGGGAAAAATTTACAATTTCAAAGTTGAATCATTTTACCCACTTAGTTCGCGCACCATTTATTTCGCGCACCACTTAGGTAGAATGCAAGACAAAGCCTTATATACAAAATACGCATCTGGCTTGATGCAATGAGCAAGGGATTCTAATTTTGTATATTTTCTAACTCTGACATAAAGTTAAAGTATAACTTTTTATGGCAGAGGGATAGTCATTTTTACCAGTGGAAAAAATTCGAAAATTTGCTGCTTAAGCCAAGATAATTCGCGCGTGTGAATTAACCAGTTTATTAACAAATATTAACAACTCTTACCTGATCACACAAACTCAATCATGGTCGTGAAAGTCGGGAATGGTCGGGAATTTTAGGATTTTTTATTAGAGTGTTTTTGAAAGGTTGGGAAAAACCTGGCAAATTTAAGGAGTCAGGAATAGTAAGGAAAAAGTCGAAAATGATTAAGAAAATTAATTAAGGAGTAGACAGACTATTAATATTATTTCATTATTGCCTTCTACTGCCATCCTATACGGATCGGTACATTGTCCCTTATTTGAATACCAATCATTTCCTATATCCTAACTACCATATTTTTAATTTTAAGATTATTTATCCTATAATCTAAAAATTAAAAATATGATCAGCGAATAGCAGATATTATAATGTTTATAACATTAAAATGACGACATGGGCTTGACTCTTCATGATCTGTCGAATTTTACTAACTTCATGTAAACTATTCCTGATATATTCAGCTCATTCCATTTTTGCTGACTGTTTCCAAACTTTTCTAGGATTTCGTTTGACTTTTACCCGATTTTTTCCTCCAAAGTGTCTACGTGTTTCCGACTTTATACTACTACACTGACCTTTTACCGAGTGTTATCGACATTAAGAAGAAAGGTTTTTTTGCCAATGATCAATTTCTAAAAATCAGAATCAATTAGTTACAATACATAATTCAGATTAGTTAGTAGTAATGTAGTTCGGTAATATCTTCAAATCTTCGCTGGTATATACATCGTACAGACAAGATACATTACAACAGGAATATTTGATTTGATTTAATTTGACTTAATTAAAAGGATTTCCGGTTAAATCTCAATCACATTTAGGAAATTAAAGTTAAATTATTGGATTGTAGATAACACAAAACTATACCAAAATTAATTAACCTGCCTTTAATATATTTTATAATTTAAAACTATCTTTTGATCATATTTTATGGTAATTATAACTATTATAAATTGTTTATTATGTAAGTACATATCCAAAATTAAATGTGGGTAAGTGATAATATGGTAAAATAGTTTCAATTCAATCACAGTTAGTTTTCCCTTAAAATCAGTTGAATATTGTAGTACCAACAAAAGTAAATTGGTTTTAAAATGAAACCGTAATGGATGCTTCACGTTTAGTTTAATCGTTCCATACAGTTAAAGTTAGCAATATTCTTAGTAAATAGATTCATTGTCTCTTTGAAAATGTAAAGAGACCACAGAATACATGCTAATATTTGAATGTGCCAACATTTTCTGATAAAATCATTTCATTTCCTGATCTCTGAATATTATGCTCATATAGAAACTAGAGTTTGCATTATATTCTTGTTGGACAATGAATATAAAATTTGTTTGTTCATCTCAAATTTTGACCACCACTTAACAAATAAAGTATAAACGCAGAGGAAATTATTGTTTGTACAGAACTATTCATTTTTTGATTTCATGCTAATGAATTAAGCCACATAATTAGTAGATTTAAATAAAAATTCTAATTAAGTAGAAATATTTACCACACAGATAGTTAATTAAATATTTAAAGCTTATCAACAAAATTTGATTGAATTTTTCTACCATATGGGGTTTTTTTTGCCTATAAAACTACAAACGAGTAAATTACATTTTCATCTGCTGCAAAATATTGGGTGAGGGAAAAAGTATCGAGCCTTTCTCTAGATAGATGGCTTTACGATCACATAACTTCGTAATCATC
>JANTOP010040414.1:0-10700 GCA_027564815.1 Symmerus nobilis | reverse complement strand
GAATTTCTTGAATTGGCGCCACTGTTGGATATATTTCTTTAAAATTCATCAGATTATTGCAAATTTCTTTAAAATTTCTTTAAAGGAGATAAATATATCTTTTATAACTTAAAAATTTCCAAATATCTCTAAATTAAAGATATATCTTTAATAATCGCATCACTGCCGGGCAGTTCGAAGACACAATCATTTGAAATCTTGTTCGATGTTCGATTCTGTAAGATATTCCAAGTATTTCTTGATTTTTAGACTTAATTCTTTAAATCACACCTACCTACTCATATATTTCAGTCTCGGTACAGATATAAGGTATACGTAGGATTGTATGACGACGACGATATATTGATGTCGTATATTTTTTTTTTGTATTCGGTGCCCATTCTCCACAAAACCCCCCTTTTCATGATCCACATCTATATATATATATATATATATATATTCGATATGTAGTAAATAAGCGAGTAGATTATATATTTTATATGGATATTCTATACACCTTCGTTACATTGGGGCTTTATTATGGAAATATATGTACGGTACTCGGCCATTTCAGTCTCGTGAACGGGATATTTTCATTTATATATCGTGAATTCGTTCCATGGAAAGGCCGTACGTACGGCATACCATTGCTACTAAAATCTATATATAAATAATATGAGCTTTGAGCATTGCATTTTATTATAATGATTCTCTTATATCCCCATTGGGTTTTTATATATTTATTTATTTATTTATTTATTTTGTTATATGTGCTTTAGGTATGTTATTAAATAAAAAAAAAGCTTTATATAATTATGTTCATTACACACATTTTTATATTCAGTCAGAAAAACAGTTAAACTTCAAGTTTTAGAACTAAATTTCAGCTCAATTATTTGAAATGATATTGGCCAAGAAACAAGCTAATTAGAATCGAGTCGAAAGAAACAAATCATCAGCTTGTAATCTCACCCGCAAAAAAATAAGAAGCCAAACACGCGATATCACGGAATTAAATCCAACACCTTGCAAGGCCGTTTGTATAAGGCGAAAAAAAAAATAACGGGTGGTTGTTTGTGTTTGGAGCGCACAGCTGCCTTAATTAATCCGTCTGAATGTTTTTTTTCTCTTTATTTGTATTCCCTTTCAAGAAGTTGTTTGTCATTTAATTTATAGTCAACCACCGTGTCGATTGTCCGTGTCAATGCCAAAGATAACGAATAAGATAACAAAATAAAATAGGTTATTTTTTTGTATTTTGCTAAATTTCCTGACTTAATTCAATTAATCTGCGCAATCGCAAATCATTTAATAATCCAAAAGCATGTAAAAAAAATTGAGATATATTATTGACACAAAATTTACATATACGGACGGTTGCATGTTCCGACTGACGTTCATATAATGCGAATCATTTGTTGTAAGGTGACCTATGGGATGTGCAACATAATTAACCGCATTACACGACACGACATCAAAAAAAAATAGCGTTGATATATTTTGACGTTATTTCATTTTTTTTTAAATTTAAAGATTAGTGAAAGGAAAATATTGTTTGTTTGCATTTTTTTTTCTTGAATAAAAGACTTCATTATCTATTCAGCACATGGTTTTTGTTTTCGAAATTATATTTCAGATGGTCAAATTTAAAAACTATCAGATTGTCAGGGACGGCGTGTCGTCGAAGTTCCGGTGATTCATGGAACCGATAGGGATTTAAAAGTCAATTATCTGTCCTGTTTTCGTATGGTTAAACTGTCAGAACATGACATACAAAAATAAGTCATGTTCGCTACTTATGTTTTTTGTATGAAGAAAAAAATTAAAATAACAAAATAACAAAATTATATATTCATTGAATTATTTTTACCTTCAAAAAATATCAGAGGAAAAAAAATAATAATAAAAATACGACAATTAATGACCGTCCGTAATTTTTTTTCGTTCGGTTCGCCTATCATATGCGGCCAATTGATGATTTTTATACAAACATTATATGTACGTCGTCAAGTCACTTGCGCAATCGTAATGAAGCGCTGATTTGCGAAAAAATAGGTAAAAATAAATAGAATCAAAAAATGATTATTATTTTATCGCAATCCAATTTTCTGAAAATAAAAATACATAAATTTTTCGCGAGAAAATGAATAATGTAAACAGAACCATTACCATGGAATTTTATTTTTTACGTCAGGTCCCGGAATTCAAAATTATTCAGAATAGGATCAACTACCCCTCCTAAAAGACCATTGATTTTAAAAACTACTTAACTATTGTTAAAAAGAAAATTAATTGAATTGATTTTAATCGTTCGAAAATGTGTTATTTGGTTTTGTTTGATTTTCCTTGCTCGCCGAAACAATTCGCTGAGTTGGCAAAGTCTCGAGTATATAATTATAATTTACAACATCATGTTTTCTCTCCCCGGTTTTACACGATCCTAATTTGTTAACAACATTCATATTTCATGATCGTTGATCATTTATTATTCAATTGGGCGCCAAAAATCTCACTGAAAATATATCGCCCCCTCCTCCTCCCTACACACTAAACCGTTTCCTCTCACACATCACAATTGATTGACTATTATATTTTTATTGCCTGACGTCGATATTTTTTCTTTGCGTCGTCCGCGACAAATTTCGTTTTTGGAGGTGAGAAGTTTGAAGCGAGACAAGAAAGGCAGCAAAGTAATGTCATATATTTTGACGTGCGCGCGCTACACTTATTTCCTATAAATGGGCGAATGGAAAGGAAAATCAGAAAACATGCCTCTCGCCGTTAAGTGTTTACAATGAATTTTACGAAGATCGAAGTTAAATTAGAAATGAGACACACACATGGTTTTTCCAATAATAATTTATTTATATAAATTCTTTTATTTTTATTTTTACCCACCCGATCCGATCGAGACCTTGGCTGATCATTTTCTCTTCTGTTCGTCTTATTTTTCGGCCACAAAAAATCCATTTTTATTCGAAAAGGTGTTGAAAATTTGGTATTTCAAGTTAAGAAGAAAAAATAAAAGACGATATGAGTCGGCTGCAAATAGAAAATTCAATTAAGAATTACAAATTTATATTTAACCGACCGCTACACCCTCTTTGTTCGAATTACCTGTTGCTCACTTCCTTCCTATAAAATCACATGTCTTCTTATTCGGATTTAGAGCAACCCTATGCATGATTTACCAGCCCTAGATTTTATTTTCCCAAAGTAGGTAAAGAAAGGACAAAAAAAATCGTGAGTAGGCAACCGGCGTGGCAGGTTCGGGTTGTCATTGATTTTTCATTTTCATTTTTGTTCATATAACAATTTTACTCGTCGTCATGTGTAAAAATGGCTGTGTTTGTGTATACGTTCGGTTCATCGTTAAACCCCCTAATTCCCATCCCTTATATTCTGTTGTTTCCCTTACCCGTTTTAAACAAAAAAATAATGCAAATCGTACACTTAGAAAAATTTAGAAAAATTAACTTATAATCAGTTCGAGATACGGACTCGACGTTATTTTTCTCGGTGTAGTATGATTTTTTTTGTACGTTTTGTTTGTACGCCTCGCCGACTGTTTGCTGTTTGCGCTTATAAAAAAAATTGTATACCGACCCAGAATTGACTGCGGGTTTTGGTGACCTCGCTATACATCCCACCATTCAAATTCCCCCCCCTAACACTCACCCTTATTTATAGCCGGGGTGGGTAGATACAGTCTACTACATAACCAAGTAAATACTCTATTTACTGACGTGTGTATATGAGTCAGAGTTTTGATGGTAAGATAAGAACAGGGTGTTCGATGATTTTTTATTTTATTTGGGAACGTTACGGGGGAAGAGAAACGATTAAGGGAATGTGTGGTGTGTCAAATATTATATTTTAGTTCACTGATGTGGGAAAGTTTCTGGGCGGATCGGTGTCAATGGGGTTGGATATGGGAAAAGGATTTTTCTTTCGGGTATTTGCTTCATCATTTTCCATCCCCTGTCGCGCTGACAAATGTTTTAATTTTTTTGTGTGATTCTAGGTGGATACAGACTGCAACAAAAATCTTACGAGAAACTGATGAGGCGCCAAATTTTTTTTTTTTTATTTATTTATTTTTCCATCCCATCTGTCGTAAAGAAATCTGGCCCATCCTATACCGTTAAATCCCACGTTACGTACATGACACAAGAAGAGAAAGAAAGGTTGAAGTTAAAATATAACCGTTTTGTTGTTGGTTGGTTTCACCATCCCTGATGGATCTGTCAGGCAAATACCCCCGTTAAACGTTGTCATTTGCCTGGTACGACCGACACATAATTTATATTCGGTAACTATGGAACAGGGTGTTCTATATCTTGTATATTCGACGATTAATAATCGTACGGTATATTTGATTATTTTTTTTCTGACTTAAATTAAAAATTGCTTAGTCATCGAAATAATCGGTTTTGGAAGCGATTTTATTTTTGAATTGTAAAATATTTTGTTGATTTATTTTCAAGAAGATTGTTCGTTCGGGGAGGGCAATGACGTTTCGTTTTTTTTTTCTCTATTCCTTCTAAAATAGCAAAAGTAATAGCAAAGACCTTTCAACAGAGAAGAAACGATGCGGTAATAAAAAACCCAACACTTTATTTTCTTCTTTAACACAATCGATCGATGTGTAATGTTGATTGGTAACAACTAAGCAGACAGATTTTACGATCTCTTAATACCGAATCGCTTCGTTTGTAAATTTATATGATAGAATATTTTCTACAGAAAAAAAAATATTCGGATCGTTAAGAAATGGGGGACAAATCTGATCTGATATTCTTCTGCGAGGAAAATTGATCTGTCAACTCTTAATTAAAAATGTTCGGTGTAAACCCATAGGATTGGAAAGCTAAATTTTCATCAAATATTACTCCCTGCAAGAAATGATCTCTGGCCCGTTTGACATTAAATAAAAATTCACCGTGCGACCATTGAATAAAAAACAAGAAAAAAACTAACAAATTATTAAAATTTATTTATATTTCTCTTCTCCATTTTTTTTAAACCGATCACGTTTTTGTAATTATGGGTGATATAAATCAAAATTCTAATTTTCTACGGTTTTTTTTTTGGTGATAAAAGGTAGATGTAACCATATAATGTCTTTTTTTTTGTTTGGATCGAAGCGCACGCTCTAAACATCGGACAAGATATTTTTATAAATAATTCCAGTAAAACAGTAACGAATTTAGGAAATTGTTTGCGTTTTAACTAGTCGGAATGATCCCCGAGTGACATCCTACAAATTCTACGCACACAATTCGTTACGATTCTAATTTACATTTATTAATAGAAAAAACAGCAAAACTAATAATCTCTTTTTTTATTATATCGATTTAAAACAAATATTAGAAATCGTGACAGTCGAATTCATTTCATAGGTGTAGGTGGGCTGATCGGAACAATGGAACCAATTAAAATGTCCAAAAATTATTATAATAAATATTGTAAATATCGATCGATATATTGTATAAATTAACGATTGATTAGAAATTTATGGTTGGTAAAATCGAATAAAAAGTTGAACATGAAACACCCTGTTTTCTTTATTTTATATTTTGAATAATTTTTAGCCATATCACCGAAGCAAAGGTTGCTCAGTATGACTCGTATATTTTGAACTTTCCCGACATGTTCTCGGCTTTTTTCCAATAAAGGGCCCTTCTCATCCTTTAATCAACGTTCCTGACTTTTCGGACTTTTTCCGAATTTTTTCTTGAACTTTCCCTTACTTTCCCAACTTTTTTGGATTTATCAGACCCTTTTTTGACTTCCAGAAATTTATCAGCTTTTTTGAACTTACTTGGAGCTGTGCCAGACTGTTCTCTATATTTTGCAGTTTTTATTTAATTAGAAGATAATTTCCTTAATTTTCCCAACCCATTTTCATACTGAAACGTCGGGGAATACGTCGGAAATGGTTCCCGTTCAAGAAACCGCTACGGGTTCTGTTCCGCATCAACTCTTGTCATGAAGCCCTGCCTGAAATTTGGCGAACACCCGGTAAAATGGGTTTGAAATATATACGTATTTCTATTCGGGGGGTTTGGTGCCCATGGCGAACACATAAAATATTCGGAAGTTGGAGGTAGGATGTGCGGTGGGATTGTTGAAGAGGGCGGAATGAATTTTATGTGTTTGTATTTTATGTCACATTATCCGTTCCTCCTGGTAACATGTACATAACGTCGTCGTCGACAATTTACCACACACACACATCCACATTCAGGAGATTCGATATTTTATATAAAACAAATAAAATCGTTGTTATACGAATCCTCTGTTGGAACGAGGATGGGTTGAATTGAATCCGGTAAGAAAAGGAGTGAGTAATAGACAATTGAATTGGTTTTTTTTTTTGTTCGGTGTCAGGGGTGGGATAGGTAATCAGATCCGTTTTTATTATTGTTCTGGGGTTTTGGTGTGGATGAGTAGAGAGAAATACAACCTATAAATGTCAAAACGATTGATGATATGGAAGAAAGATTTCTTATCCGAATCGAGCGACTCCCTCCCAAAAACCATTCCTTAAATCGGCTCTGCTTAAAAATTACAAAATGACTGGGTTGGCATGGTGTACTTCTCTTTTATCCAGGTTGTTTGACAAAACCACCGAGAAGTGGGCGAGGAGGTTTATATTGACACACACTGTAATATAGTGTGTGTTTGGAGTTTTGGTGGGGTTTGAGGGAGGAGGGTTGTGAAATATAGAATTATCATTTTACCATTTAAAATAGGAAGGGGGGAATTGGGATGAATTGCATGTAGATGGAACATAGAGGATAGACCATAAAAAAATGGGGTCGAGTGGTTAATGGATAAGGTTGAATGAGCCGCACAGGGTGGGTTTGTATCAAGAGGAGGGATTATATCGGTGGGAAAGTTTTTTTTTTGTTAGCAAAAAAACAGCGTTTTTCTTGACATCTGATACGATGTTACAGAGGAGACATCTTGTTAAATGTTCCGATGCTCAAATTCACATCTGACAGATTGTCAACATGTCGACAACGTGTCGGCAAGACACCAATGTCTGAATACACCTTTACCGGTCTTCTAATTTTATTTTTTATTTTATTTGATAAAGTCAATCGAAGTTTTAGCAAACAGAGAAGAAAATATTTTTTTTTGGTGTACACATTAATTAGTTTTGTGTTTTTTTTATCTGGTCGGTTCTTTGATAGCAATCTCCGCAGTCATAGTAATTTTAAAAATATGTTTTTTAGGTCGCCCATCCACTCCCGTTATCGATAGAAATAGTCAACGTAAGTGAGTCAGGAATCTGACTAAATTTTTCGGATGGAAGAGGATAATGTCTGTTGCGGCCTTTTTTAAACTTAACGAAAATCGCTTCCTAAATTCCATAACAATTGGAATTTCTAAGAGAGAATTACATGGAAAAAAGTGAATTAAATATAATTTGTTCATTTACGGCGGCGTACTTGTCGATATCGAAGCAGAATTTTTTTTTTTTAAATAATAAATATTATTTCTGTACAGTTAAAATTATATGCAACTTGTACAGTAGTACAGTGTTGTACGAAAATTATAGGATGCATGTTCATAAATCGACCTCACAAATTATATCTGATTTTAGGCAATTTCGGTTTAGATTTTATCCTCATTAAATACTCGAAAATTCCTTAAGGAAGTAACAGCCTCTATACAGGGATCGAATTATACATTCTTCAGGGATATTTATGTCCAATTTCAGGACGCTGCGTAAAGCGCAATTGCGACAATTGAGACTAATAGTTCCGTCCACTGCTGTACTGAATACCTTTAGCCATATACCTCCATGGTGTAATTGTGTAATTTTTCCTCTTTTTTTCATTTATAGTTATTTTCTGTTATCTAAAATGTATATACACTATACAGGTATTGTAGCTCCCAATGCTGACTATTCTAACTAAAAGATAATTGTTTCCCAATCAAAATATCTCGTTGGATCGAATTAGGACTGTTAGGATTTAGGGCTGTTAGGAAAATTATGAAATTCAAGAATTTTGAGATAGGGGATTTCTTGATCTAAGATGTCATTGGAAATTGTATGGTAATTTCAGCTGATGGAAAAGAGATATTCCTCACAAAGGAACCTGTTCTTATTGTCGTTAATTTGTAAATTCATATTGGTTCATCGCTATTCTCTCCGAAGTTAGTCTGGTGTCATTTGGTCTATCAATATATTTATTTGTCGATACCTAATATACAATTTATATAATTATTACTTTATATACAGTGTATGGTGTGGCAATTTTTCTGTTTGATCTGTTTGGTACATGGTAGAGAGACAGCAGAAATATCAGGAAAAAAAATCTTAATACATAAAAGGTAAATGATTGCGTATAAATACATCGGTTTGTATTACACCGATTCAGTAGCGGTCGAATTAAGCAACTATTTTCCGTCAACTTATGACTTTCAGACACCACTGACCCCTACAATCACGAACTTACATGTGAAAATTTCGAAATAAATAAATTTTCTTCATTTCATCTACTGGAACTCTCTTATATAATTATAAGTGGTGTGTACGCGCGGCTTTACACATTTTTTTTTATTAAATCTAACATTTGCACAGAGATGTATATATATATTGATCGAGCTCCAATTGACTTACTTTTCCTACCGTTGAGGTCATACCGATTTTTTGAAATGAATCAGTGGCCGTCAATGTTTCCGGTAGGATTCATCGCAGCTCGGAATTTAATATCTGTGGTTGGGAACAACTGGTGTACGAGATGGTGTACCACCCATCGGTTTTTTGACGGTGTATAATTTGTAATTATTATTATGTTTTTTTCTTTAATATTACAAATTGATTTAATTGCCTGTTCTAGTTTTCTCTCGCATTGCTTTATTACGGAATTTGTTCAATAAATTTTTGTCTCATTATTTTTCATTTCAAATTCGACCTGGTTCATTGAAGGAATATTTCAACAGGTCGCTGGAATTTCTTTGATTGCGTGGTATATGACAAGCTGCATTTTTAATCATGGTATTAACTGTATTAAGTTGGTGTATATCCTGGAGATAGACGTCCTCTTCAAGGTTATATTATTTAATAAATTTGTCTAGTTACAGCATTCTTTTTAATCGTAGCTCTTACATTATCGGTGTTTGGTAGTCACGAATTAAATATTTAAATTCAGACTTCCGATTTACCGTTAAATATTTTGAAGTAATTGGAAAGCAATGTCTATCAATTATCGGACCCATCATGTACTCTCGGTTATTTATTTACAGGTAAGGTGATGGGTTAATCATAGAAACAGCGGTTTATGGGTTAACTATACAAAACGAGATGCTGGAAAAAATATATAAAAAATTCAGCGACAAAATAGTTGCAGTAAAATAATTGGATTTTTAGATTTTACATTATATTTTTCATTTAATTTTTTATTATTTTTTTTTTTTGTTGTTAATAATAATCTCGAGATTTACATCTCGCGAATACGCGCCATATAAATGTATTCTTGTATACAAACATGCATCGCCTAAAACACATTAAACTTTACCTGTTGAAATATTTTTCCAAATATGGCTATGAGGCGTTGCATTTTTTCTTTTTTTTTTGCTTTTGGAAAATATACAATCAATATATTTTTATGCATCTGGGCGCTTACTTGTTTTTTTTTTCCTATCATGGTAGCCAAATAGTAGTAAATAAGAAGAGATTAAATGTACTTCAGGCAATAAACTTCGTCTGATATGTTTTGACGGATTGTTTTTGATAGATTGAGTGGGCTGGTCCCATTGAGCCCATTGTAGCAGCACTAATTTAATACATCTCGGATCTAATCGAGAGTCAGATAGTAAATAGTGTATGGAGCTTCTCTATTCTATTCTGTTAAAAATTATTTGCCACCCGAACAAATCGTGACTTGATTTTCTTTCTATCTCTGGGTTTTATCGTTTTATTCCAATTTTTTATTATTTTCTGATCATCTTATCTTTTACACTTTCCAAACGATACACTTGTTTCTGCACTTCTAGTGCAAAATTAATTTTTTTTCTTTAAATATTTGAGAGAAAATGTATGTCGAAATTATTGGTAATCGTTCTGGACCTGTATCAGGTACGTCTGTGCAAATATAATTTTTTATTTCCATTTCTATTGTAGATTGTGGAAGTTTTGGTTTCATGTAAAAATAAAATTTATCTTTCGGTTATTTAACATTTTACAGTCTTTCCTGATTTTTAGTATTAGCTTTCCAATATTCCAACGTTTTTTCCAATATTTATCTTTTACCGACTTTTTTATCGACTGTCCCCATATTTCTACTACTCCCGATATTTTTCTGATTTTTTCCCCAACAATCAGATTTTTTTTTCAATATTTTTAATCAAGAAAAATCAATTTCAGTCAGAAAATTAGAAAGCGCTGAGTAATATCCGGAAAAAGTAGTAATAAATCGAGAAACCCTGGGAATATAATGAATAGTCAGATAAGAGCTCATAACTGGCTCAAACAATTTTTTATTTCAAAATCCTGAAATAAGTTTTGGATCTGCCTCATAGCATGTTCAGGAAAAAATTTTCCATCAAGAGATTTCCGATCCATGGACAAAATTGTCCGGAAATTTAAGTCTTACAGAAGGCGGTCAAGAAAATTTTATAAAATCGAAGCAAAAACCGAAGATATAATAAAGACTTATCACGATGGGAGCAATTTCATAATTTCTTGAATATCGAATTTAAAA
>JANTOP010040403.1:0-10702 GCA_027564815.1 Symmerus nobilis | reverse complement strand
ATATCATGATAAATTTTATGAATCAAAAGAATCATATCATATCAGAAAAGCGAACTAGTTCATTTGGCTCACCATTAGGATTCGTTCATTTTGAACGATTCGTTCGCGAACGTTACAACACTAGCTGAGTGAGCGTGAATTCCTTCAATATATTACTCATGATTAAATAATAATTCGAAGCCCCATAGAAGTCGAGCGCCGATTAGCACTAACGTTAATATATGTTAAATAGAAAATGTACGTCCAAAATAGATTTTGATACTATTTTTGTTATAGTTATTTAGAAGTCGGTGTTCCGAGATATGTAAATCATTGCCCTGCAATTTAGAATCACACTAGCTAATGAATCTAGTTAAAATCACGTTAGAGACGTGTGAAATATTATGGGCGGTACTATCACCTATTTATATAAAGGAGAAACGGAAGAAAGATTGGTCACAAATTAGTCAGGAATTTGTTGCAATTTGGAATATACGGAATTGTACAGGCGCTATCGACGGCCAACACATAAATATTATTTGTCGGCTAAGTTCATTCTGGTTCAGAATGTTTCAACTACAAGCATCAATATAGTACTAATGGCAGTGACCGCTATAGATGTTGGTGCACCAGGTAGCAGAAGCGACGGTGGTGTGCTTCCTGTAAGGAGTTTCGTCGATCGGCTTTTAAAAAATAAATTAGATTTGCCTCCGCAAAAATGTTTACGAAATAGTTTAGTAAAGTTACCACATTATTTTGTAGGTGATTCGGCGTTTCCTCTAAGGACAATTATCATGGGACCGTTTCTGCGACAAAATTTTACAGAACAAAACAAGTATTTTAATAAGAGGTTATCTCGAGTCAGATGAATTATTGAAAATTCGTTTGGTATTATGGCTTGCTGGTGGAGAATTCTGCTTCATAATATTCATTGCATCGCTCCATTTCCATGCTCGATTTCCAAACGGAGTATTTTTAAATCGATTCCGTAGAACCAATCGCCAATTTTCAAACCGATATTTGAACTTATTCCCCTTTTTCCCATGCATGCTGTGTCTCTTTTTACACAATTTTCGGGACTTATCTGCCGTGTAAATCGATGGACCGGTGTATGTTACCAGTAATGACTGACGAAGCAGAAATATACTGAAGGGTTGAACAAGCAGCAGAGATTTTAAAAATTTGTATTTTTCTAACAATATGTTACCGAGTTATAATAATACTACCCGAAGAAATAATTTATTCTACAAAGCTCTGTATTTTTCATCTCGGATTTTCTGTCTGGGAAATTATTTTCGAGGAATTGTGCTCCAGAAAATTTAAATTCAGCACGAGAAATAGTGGAAAAAAATTATATCTTATAGATCTTTATTTCAAAGACACACTGTTAAATTGTGTTCTTGACCATATCAATTATGCAGAAAGAAATGCAAAACTTTAAAAAGAAAAGAAGTAAAACATCATCTGGGATTTGTTCCCACCACTATGAAATATTAATGTATAATATATTTTCTTCGAAAAATCTCAGACTGATGGATTTAAGAATAGAATCAGAAATAAATAGGAAAAGATAATTCGCACAGATCTTATATATGATAACTATATAAATACTATAACTAATTTTAAAACTACTATATACGACTACCAAATATAATTTTAATCCCTAAAATATATTTATAATTTTTGATGATAACGACCTAAATTATAATTACTTATCATAAATGGGATGAAAATTATAATTGCTTGGCAAAAATAATATGCTCAATTTTAGTCTGACAAATTGTCTGTTTTCTTTATATCGTTATATGAATATCTGTAAGTGTACACTGTACAGTACACGAGACAAGGATTTACAAATTCAAATTCATTAATTATTTAACTTTTGTAATGTAAATTTCAGTAAAAGAAAAGTATTACTGTATAACATGTACTGTACCTATCATTTTACTACATCAATTATCTTGATAATATTTTCTTTAATCTTCCTCCACAAATGTCCCCATTTTTTTGTTAGGTTGACATATTTTTCGAATTAATTTGAATTGGGATGACGATAAAACATTATTTATCCCATTTGCTAGAAAAGGATTATCCAAACACAAAAAAAGGATTGCTCTTCTAAAAGATTAAAAAGCAAGAGACATTAAATTATTTATTGAGCTACCTACCGCAATTTCGGTAATTAAAAATATGACTTAGGTAGTTGTGTGTATCACATTGCAAAATCGGACAACGACGAAGCTAGCGCATTTTACGACATTAAGTAGAATAATCGTTTCAATTAATGGGATTAAAAATTTTCTTTATATCTTTACCATTTCCATTCCAATTCCTACAAGTGGTTTATGCAATTTATCCATACAATTCTTTTTAATGAGTTCTTGTATATAGTAAAAGGAATTAATTTCGAAAAAATCTTGATTTTAATGTATTCATATTTCGTTCCATCTCAATCCAAAGATGATTAAAAAATTTTCTTTTATCGTAAACTTTATAATTTTATACACCTGGGTAAAGGATGGATACTTCATGGGGGATTAAAATCAAAATTATTCAAAGCGATGCTAGGTTTATATGGATACCGGATTATTCTACAAAATATTCTGGAATATTTAAAAAAAATGGGTGGAATTGAATAGAATCTAAGAAATATTTTTTTTAGGACTCAATCATTTTTAGTTAATATCTCACAAATTTACCTCAGACTATACATGGAGTGACATCAATTATTTATATTCTATAAAATACAGATGTAAAATATTTTGATTGATCATGGATTTTTCATATTCAATCCGGTAGATACTGAAATTATGAAATACCCGTACAGAATTGCACATCCTATACATTCAATGTACCATCTGATATTTGACTCGGATTCTGATGATGAATTAGATCAAAGTTTTGCCCACACTCCCACTATCCCATAGTAAAACCAATTTGTCTCTACTAATTTTTTTTCCACTTTATCACCCCGAAAAGCGTCCTCTCCGTTTTCAATTTATGAACACACATGTGTTAAAAATGGAAATATTTTATTAAATGTTTTATACTTCAAAATAATAACAGCTTCATATTGTTACTTGTGGTTGACATTTTTTTTTATGGTACGCTATTAATCATATTCACGCCTCGAAAATCCGTACTTTGCGTTCACGATTCAGCTATAATATAGATTATATAATAATATATATATGGTGGGACACCAAGTTTGTGGAAAAATCCATGAACATATTAGAGTGAAATGCTACCGTATAATCATTTGCAACATATAATTTTTATCACGATTATCATTATCCTTTTTCGTGATATGTGATATGAACATTTGTTCATTTCGGATAAAATATGATAAAATAAATAAAAAGAATGTAGTTCGAGAGAGAATTAATAGACGGAGTTTAGATATAGCAAATAAGGTTAAATTATTGTGTAAACTTTATTTATTATTATGATGAGTATTATAGAATTTTTAGATTGGTATATTAGGCACGGAGAGAGTTATTTGCCAATTTGGATTTGACACCAAAATGGTAAATTGGTATGGTGTTTGGTAAAAAAATAATGTCGTTTACCAACTTAATAACCTCCACATAAATTCATAAAATGTTATGATTTAATTCAGAATTTAATTTTAATAATTTAGTTTTTTATTTAATTTTAATTTAAAACTAATTGTTAGATACTTTTGCCCCTATAAATCAGTCTGAATTTTTATAAGGGACATAGTATCTGTAGTATATCCTGGGTATATAGTAAACCTACATGAGAGTTTAAAGTATTACACAGATGAGTGGTAAAATAAGCACTTCAAGCGGATTAAAGGTAGAATAATTATTGTTCATTGTATTAATCCAAATAACATGCTTTAAATTAGCAATTTTTGGTAATACATGGAGGCAATTCGGAATGGGTTTCATTTAGAGAAAATTTCATTGTTGAGAGGATTTCAAACTTGACAGATATGTTTTTTAACTTAATATTTTTGAAAATTTGTTTATAGAAACATCCTTAAAACATTTATTTTTGGATGCAAATTTTTGAATTTTAATGAATTAATTTTCTTTGGGCTAGGAACCATGGAAAATTCCTCATAATCAAATCATAATCATTTCTTGTTTATATAGAAAACATTTTTGTAACGATTGCTTTAGAGGAGGTTGTATGTATTATTCTTGAAAATTAGTTCAAATGTTTTTTCATGCGAATTTTATATTGATTGAAAATTTCCCTGGAATAATTATGTTATATTCAGTTTGGATACTTTTTTATATGTCACCCCTTCATTGTTCTCACCTCTTCTGCCCCATTAAGCTATTAAACGAGCAATATGAAATCATATAATAATTGTTAGGTCTAACAATACGAGTTAGGTCTGGCGTGAGGAAACCTAGCATGATGTGCTCTTATTAGGTTTTATTTTCACTCCATAAAACACGTTTATCAACAAAATATTTTCTAGAAGTTCTAGGGCAGTAATGGCGAACCTTTTGAGCTCGGCGTCAAAATACTTAAAGAACCTAGCTCAACTCGAATACCGTGTCACATTTAGAAATATCCATATGTTTATGTAATTTATGATAGATGTATTTACATAGTGTTATACATAAAAGAACAATACAGTGAAATTCAGTACTGTCACCTATTTTACCTATTTTATTTTGTTCATTTATTTATTTTTATTTTAAAGATATTTGATTGGCACGTCCGGAGCTGCGTGTTAGTCAAAATAAACGCGTGTCATAGGTTCGCCACCAGTGTTCTTGGGACCTCCGTCCGCTCTATGGGCAATTTGTATTTTTTCGAAAATCAAAATGCATAGTTTTTTTTTATTACTTTGAGTTTCTTGTTTTGCTTGCTTTTGCTATTACCTTGAGTTGCTGAGTTGCCGAGTTACTTGAAAGAATATTATATGCCCTAGGCATAGACGATTAATGTAAGAATGAGTTATTTCTAAGAATTTTAAAAATCTGTTTTTGAAATTTTAAACACGTTTTTCTCGACACAACGTTTTTTTAGTTTGACCGGGTGAAAAACGTTTTCTATCAGATCAGATACACATCAGTAGTTTTCGCCGGGACTAGGATCTTTTTTTTCCATCCCTAACTTTCCATTTTACAGCCCGATTTGTTCTTGAAAAAAATCATTATTTTTCGATGATTGTGATTTGTTACTTTCTAATAAAATTTAATAATCCTAGTTCCGGCGAGAACGACAACTCTACAGATTAATAATCAATTCGATTTTTTATTTCAGATGAGGACAAGAGCCGAAATCACCCGGGCAATCCACGTACCTTTTTTTTGAGGCGTCTACTTTGACCAATAATTATAATAATAAAGCGTTGTAAAATGAAGTCAAGAAAATGTTTCCTTTAGATCAGGGATGCACACGTAAAATTACTTTAGGGGTATGAACAGATATTTTGAAATTATTCGTTGGCGCATTCTAAAAATATTAGACTAATCTTTTTATTTAATCTACAAATTCAACATTATTGTTCCTAACTTTTTCTATCAGCATCTTTCCATAAATAAATTCATAAATAGAACTGATTGAATAGAATAAATTTCCCATAGTTTTCCGACTTCATAAATTTCTCTCATTAATCATACTTTTTCAGCTCATCCAATATTTTCCTAACGCTTCCTAGTATCTTAAGAGATTTTCCGGTTTTTTCGACTGTGACCAACATCAACTTTCACCACTCCCCGAGTCAGAGCCGAACTTTGGCCTAGGCAGTCTAGGCGGCTGCCAAGTAGTAGGATGCCAAGGTGATTAGTAGGGTCCGCAACGAATCAAAAAGCAAATTAGTATTATATTTAATCTTGCAATAATCAAGGGGGGAATTCACCAAAAAATGTGGGCAATAGTTAATAGGAGCGAGAGAGCGTTCTGCATACTTCTGTTAACGCTACCTCTTACAGCGCCATTTCTTTATTATTTGCGCTCTTTTAATTCAATAGGGAAAATGTATTTTAGCTTTAAAATATGTTTTTGAAATTGTATTATCGAATCGCATTTACTGTGTTAGAATGTATCGGAAATATACGTTCTTTTTTTTATTATATTTTTTTTTATAAGAAAGGTTTTTTAATAGAACTTATTGGTAAAGTAAATTTTATTTAAATTAAATGGATGAATTACTGGACATGGCAAATTACCTAAACAACTTAAGCTGCATATATGCGATATAATAGAACGATTGGGAAGTGTATAAGGGGTTTGGCTCTGTAGTTTAATTGCCTAAAACATCTTTGCCGGAAACGGGGAAGATTGCGAGTAAAAGTCTCGCCGGAACCAAAAAAGATACTCATTTATTTTTCTCAATAGGGACGACAAATTACTGAAAATTAATAACACAATAAGTGTTTAGGTAATTTGCCATGTCCAGTAATTCATCCATTTAATAAATAAAATGGGTGTTTACTTTACCAATAAATTCTATTAAAAAACCTTTCATATGTTTTTTGAAGTTTTTATTTTTATTTAGAGTGAGTTTTTATTTAGTTAGTTTCAAAATTTGTTTAAAACGCTTTTGCTACTTGTGAACCTTATGAACCCACTGAGGGCAGATGTAACCTACATACAACTCACAATAATTACTTGCTTGGATGAATGACCTGTATCTTATAAATTTAAAATCACATGTAGCTCAATCACCAGTACTCAACGAGTTGAAATATTTACTCTAGTTACGTCGGAATAAATCTAACGATACAATGAGGAAATTGTGGAAAAAACAATTTTAGAAACAACCCTCAGATTTTATAGGGGTCGATATAAGGGGTACGTTAAGAAACGGCAACATTTCAGGAAAACGGTTAGAATTTCTCAAAAAATTTAAAACTTGAAATTTAAAAACAGGTTCAAATAGGGGGTAACCAGGGTTATCTATCAATATTTTTACTACGAGGGGACCCGTCCCAAATAATGTGTTAAAAATTCCTTTATGAAATTACAATAAAATTCAACGGGTTTTGATGAAATTACAACCAGATTTTTTTTTATTTTAATTTTCCAATCTAATGATGGCAAATCATTTCTAAGTGATTTTCGAAAAGTTTTTATTCAGAAAATTTTTTTAAAAAATCATCCATTTTGTAATTTGTTTTAATTTGGCCAAAAATAAGCAAAATTTCGACATTAAAAATTGTTCTGACACTCTTTTGGAAATATTAAATTCCCGGGAAATTTTCTTAAGGAATGGGATAACGTGATTGTAGAAAATTAAACTCTAAGTAGGAAAATTGAAAGACAAACTTTTTTGAAAAATCATCCCCGATTTTTGGATGTTCGACATACACATACACAGGTGCTTTTCTGGAAAATGGTTATAATTCTCCGGAAAATTTAAAATTTAAAAATTTGGATAATGATTCAAATAGGCAGTAACTAGGGGGATCTATCAACATCGTAATAAGGCGAAGGGGTTCACTTCCAATATAAATATTTAAATTCTCTTTGAAAATTTACTTTTAAAAATATTTTTCAAACACAGTCAAATTTTCTAAAGTATATTCAAAAATGTTTTTTAATCTAATGATGGCAAATCATTTCTAAGCAATTGATGGGTTTCATTAATAAAATTTTTCCAAAAATCAACCGAAAAAACGAAGCTTCAATTTTAAATTAAAACGGTTCCGAGATATTCCTGTAAATGAAGTAGGTACCACAAGTTTTTAGGAATATTACAACTTTAGCAAATGAAGTTTGAGTTGAGGGCGAGATGTGATGAAGTTGAGGAAGTTTATAAGGCAAACACATAACAACTAATAATTTGGAGTGTCCAATGAGCATCAAATCGCCAATTTGTCTGAAATATCGGCAGAAATTGTGAAGTCTACGTCAGAATCGGAAAATCCCATCGAAATGTTCAAATAAAAAACGACTTTTAGAATAAAAGGAATAATCCAAAGTGGATTATCAACATTTAGGTTTCCACAAAAGCCCAAGGTAGGGGCCCGTAGTCGATGTCTTGCCTAGGGCCCAAAAATATCATAATACGGCTCTGCCTCGAGTTTTCCGGAATTTTCCGAGTTTTTCGAAACTTTTTTCAATTTTTTCTAACGATTGCTAGGAACATTCCCAACTATTTGTATATAACATACAAAGCTTTCCGAATTTTCCACTTAAGAAAATTTGCAAATTTCGTTAAAGTTGGAATTTTACATTCCAAAATCTTAAATTCATAACATTATCCCCATACAAATATATACATTATACATCGGGTTCGGATTTATTTTTACCGAAAACTATTCCTTTGATGCCTTCTCTATAGTAATTTAATACATTTGTTCGGTAATTTAATATGAGTAATTTTGTAGATAAATTTAACTATTAATTAATAATCAATATCAATTCTAAAACTTTTATTACGGATTTGGCACTCGAATAATTGATGTACTTACTATGTCAATAATTATGAGCAGAATAGAATTACAAACAATATCATACTCCTAAAATTTTTTGCAAATATTATTATGCTAAATTCTGTATAGAGGATAATTTGCAAATCCCACCACAGTTACGGAAATAATTATATTATCTAAACCAGAAAATTTAGGTTTTGTTAGATCAACATAATATTAGACTATATACTCGTAGGCGATTTATTATTCATAAGAGAATGTATCTAATCCTCATCTTATACTTTATTTCGATATTTTTAGAATTTGCTGTTCGGAATATCATGAATAATTTCCCTGAAAATCTAAGAGGGATTTATCAGGAAAATGTAGTAGTTGTGCATTCAGATTTACCATTAAAACCGACAATTTCATCATTTTAGTGGTTTAATGATTTTGCAGCATCGCATACTAAATTATTCTAACAAAAGAAAGATTAAACTTATAAAAGTTTAAAAATAAAAATCCACTGTTTATATAACATATTTGCATAGAATTTCCTAGAAACTGCAAGTCTAAATTCCATTTTCCATCTGATTTTATAAATAATTGTAATTCAAGGAAGTTAAGGAAGAAAATACTTATTGCTAGTATATGCGAATGGAAATTGATGGTTTATACAAAACTCGATTATATGGGAAAGGGTTTACTTTCAGTCACTAAGATTTTTGTGAATATTATTTCATCTTATTTAGGAGACTATAGGCAAGAATTAATATTATCCTAGAATATCAAATATTGATAGAGAAATCCTATAGGTATATGTTGAAAACAAATTTATTCCAATGTTATAAGGTCAATTGCCACGTGTTACAAATACCTATATATAAAGGTAGAAAGGTTCATTCAATGTCTTCAGTATTGTACGATAAGATTGTTAATGTCTTCTTATAGTTACAATATGTTATAAGTCGAGAAACCCAGTACAAAACATTAAAGCGACATCCTGCGAATAACAAAATTTATACTCCCATTTACTTAATATTTGATATTTGGAATTTAAATTATTATAATACGGAAATCGACAGTCATGCATATACGTCTATAATTCCTTTTTAATGGTAATTTGGGAAACCCAAAATTTAGGATGTTTTATTTTATTTCATTTCTTTTAGTAAATTTATGCTAGGTTTTTCCCATATCTGCTGGAAACCTATTTTCAAAACTACACATAGCTTGATACTTACATTAAACTAAAGGTACATGGTAAAGGATTATATAATATAATATAACATAATAAAATATAATATTATAAATATAAATATTTATATACACTTATATACGGTAAATCTACCTTTGCCTCTTTTTTTACTGAATATTATATTATTTTTACTGAATATTATATTATAATTTAGTATCTACCATATAAATAATATGTGACAGGAAATAAATCAGAGAGTTGAATAATAGAATAATGCTAACGATAATGAAATTTCGGTTCATTAGATGATTACAAGGTCCTAAAAAAAAATATTTGAAAACATGATAATTGACTTTTTACAAAATTGTCATAATTAATCCATTTTCAATTTAATTATCGGCTAATATTATGTTTTCATTTGGAACGAATTAGGAAATTGGTTCTTTTCTTACTACCTACATTTATTATCCCATATCTATCCAAAAATTGTAAATTTTCCACCCTCACAAAATTCAAGGAAAATCAATATTTAATCTATTACATGTTTAAAAAACACTCTTAAGACAATCTTTTTATCTTTTTGTACAGGGAAAAGCATTTTCATTCATGCAGAATCGTTATGTAGGAGTTTAGGTAAATAAAAGTATATTTCTCATCTTTCCAAATATATTATATATTATTGGGTAAATAAATTTTTGTCATGTCTGACTTTAAGGGATTCCTGGGTAAAAACGTTGATTTAAAATTCGATAGAACTTTAATAAATTAATATTGAGGAATATTGACCCGATTGTCTGTTAAGATCCACTGATGAGTGAAAAGATGAAAAAATAGTTAAAAGGACAATTTTTACATGGATAACCATGAAGTATATGAAGATTAAAGGTGAAGAGCATCTCTGTATAATCTCAAAATATTTTCTATAATATTGTATCAA
This sequence comes from Symmerus nobilis, assembly GCA_027564815.1. NCBI lineage: Eukaryota > Metazoa > Arthropoda > Insecta > Diptera > Mycetophilidae > Symmerus > Symmerus nobilis. Next base: position 243 of record JANTOP010040403.1, on the reverse strand, counting down.
TATTTACCCACAAATCTGTAAATTGATATATTTCGTTCTGCTTCCATATACTGATTATATTATTTGGGCCACTTCACCCTATTTCATATTATAGTTTCCGAGGCTCTACACAGGTATAAATATTCAAAGAGGACATTACGAGATTGTTATTCTTTTTGGGACTGACTAAGGACGTGAATATGTTGGAGCGTCTACTAACGATAATAGCGTCGATACGAGAGACGAGAAATACAAGCGCATATT
>JANTOP010040392.1:0-10702 GCA_027564815.1 Symmerus nobilis | reverse complement strand
GTCCTCTGGGAAATGATCTGTACTTCCGGCATTTCGTCAGATTTTGCCACAAAAAAATTTGTACATTATCTTTAAATATATATCTTTCAAGTGGAAAAACATTTGTCATCGATTTTTTGCAAACGAGTACTACATGTACCCCCTTAAGCAGCCAGCTTGTTGTAACATTTAGGCGTGTAGCTTCTATCTTTATTGCATCGCAATCTACTTTGTCAAAAATTCCCTATATATCACGAACATCGGCTGTTAAATATTATTTGATCTGCCTATCGGCTTAGATCGAATGCCTTTGGATCAGTGTATTTTCCTCAAAAAAATTAAGGAAAAAATGGGACGATAGCAACATTTTGTGAATGCCCTTTGTAGATATCCAGCGCAGGACTTTCAACGGAGTCGTTGAATTATACACAGTTAAGAAACTCACACCCAAATTACTTTAAGTAATCACAGAAGACATGCTTTAGTGCAGTGTCTCATTCTCATTCAACTCATATTCATCGGTATCGTCTGTCTAGCTAGAACAAAGAAAATATTTTTAGGGTGTCCAAGACGAGACTTATCTGATTTCATGTTCGGTTGTTCGCAAAATATATCTATTTTCCGGAAAATTTTAGGAATTGTATTCTGAAAATCATTTAAAAACTTTATTAAAACTAATTAATTAAAAATGTCGACACAATGTCCGGGACACATTCGAAAGTTTTCGGAGTAGAGATAGTCCAGGATTAAAAAAAAATATGTTTGGCAATTTCCGGGGACTTGTTGATAATTTAACGATAAAATCTAATCATGCGTGTAAGATCGTAGAGTAGGAGTGGATTGTTAACGTTTTAAGGTTGACTACGACTCCGAGGAGACTACGATTCCTATCCCTGATTAGAAGACATAATGTACGTTAAAGAATTGAGGATGAACGCAAAAATAAAAGAGAATAAATAGGCATAAAGCAACAATATGGTTATGGTTTCTAGGTTATTCAAAATGAAAATTACTATCAGATTAGATACGGTAGAAATTTCATTTGTAATATAATAACATTGTCCTTGTATGGTACAAAACATTTAAGAAATTTATTCATATATCATTCGCATGGTTTTATGGTAAATAAAACCGTTAAATTTTAAAGATTCAGAAATGATATCCGAAATTAGTCTCACAGTATATTATTCTACCTATAAAATATATTCCGGATGTGTATAATCTACAAATCCGATTTTTACAATCCTAATTGAAGGATTGCATGATTAGTTGTCATTGTCGTAAGAAACCATCAAAAACTATATCTTTCACCCAATCATGTTAATTATTATTAGTAACAGAATAATAAAAATAAAAAAACTGACAAGATTACGGCACGTGCGCGAATACTTAAGATATGATTAAATTGAATTAAAAATGAAATAATAAAAACTTAATGTAAAACTAAGGTAAACCGAAGATTAAAAAAGTCGTTTTATAAAATATAAAAATTTTAATAAAAAGATTTTGATTAATTTCTTATACATTAATTATGTAAATTTTTCCATGCCGATTCAAATTGAAAAATATGAAGGTATAACAGAACCAAAAATAAAAAATAAATTTATAAAATTAACACCTGCCCAACTAGGCCCCATTAACTTAACCCGTTTCTTTTAAACAAATTATGTATATAATGTTATGATTGAAGGATAATAATGCATTAAGGTTTCGAATGACTGGGACTACTAATTAGGTACATCATAAGAATATGAGGTAATGGATTGAAGGATAACACGAAATAGTTTTTGTTTTAAAAGCTGAATAAATTAAAAATTTGGTGGATGGATTAGAGCTTTAAAATGTAGTATAGGAAAAGTTATTTTATTGAATAATTATGGCTTTTATTTCTTGTCTCAATTGACTTGAATTGGGGCAAGTAATCATAACGTCTAACTCTCCAATCCAAGTTGGGGATTTACATAAAATATATAACGTGTCTCGGATTTATCAAGAAATAAAATGTTTGATTTTATCCAATTACATGGGTCCTTTAACCAAATAATCAAAATTCACATACATTTTTGGAATTGTGAAGTCTGATATAAAATACTCTCCACATCAGACCACCTTTGTCTGATAAAAATTAATAAGGCAGGGATATTCTAGGGGCATTCATTAGTTTAAACAATTCAATCTGCTCATCAGATATCTCCATTTTCGTGAAAGAATTTAAATGATATAAAAACTCAATCCATGTCATCCTAAAACATAATGTTTATGTTCAATATAAAACGGTTTTATTTGCATCTGAACAATTTGAAGACTGAAAAAAAAATCAAACTAAGAAAAAGTGATGGCGCGGTCACTCGTCTCAATTTTCATTTTAACCAATACGAAAAAATATGAAATTAAATAAAAACAATTCCAGCACCAATAACTAAGGAAAGCAACAACTATTTAAAATGTACAACCTAAATGCACCTGGCGCTAAGGCATTTAACAGTGCAACATAAGAATACCATCATGATCATTACTTATTAAAATCATCAAGGAAAAAGAGATGATCATTAAAAATTAATAAACAATATAATACATAATTTAGAGATTGTAAATGTTGGGAAAAAAATATATTTTAAAACAAATATAATGAAAAACTTCAAAATGCACAAACACATCTTCAGATCTCTGGCCAAATGTAATGGAGAAAAATGCATATCTGTTTGTTTATTTGGTGCATCATGCTACTCTACTATTAGCCACCGTACATTTCGGTGTCTCTCTTATATAAGAATTTAGAGGATGCTGTTTGTATATTTTCCTACCTACAAAATATATCCAAGAAAATTGTCAAAGATTCAAAAAAAAAAAAAAATTTAACAAACGAGGACAATTCCCATTGTAAAGTACGAGACTTCACGCGATATATTATTGATTTTAAAATGATAATAAGCAAAATCAAATGATAGTGGCGCGATGCAGCAGTGGGCCCATAAAAGAGGGGGAAAACCATGAATATAGGATATGCGAACCATAATGATTTTAATGATGGTCCGAACATAATAAATCTATCAAAATTGGAACGAAACAAGGATTTAAAAAAAGAATTCTTCGTATATATAAGTTAATAATAAGAATATATACAACAAAAAAGAAGAAAAGGAAAAAAAGGAAGAAAAAACGTAAAAATGGCCATAAGTCAATGATCTTCCAATCGTCTGTTAGCCCATTTCTTCTTTAATTTGGTGATGGTTGAGTATAGTCTTTGAAGATTTGCAACATTTCATGAGTTTCAAATGGATAGAATGAACATATTGGGGAAGAAAATTAACAACAAAAAAATTGCATTGGTTGTTTATTAAAGATAACGGAGCTTGCACCTGACTTCAGAGAATTCTTGTTGGATGACATTTGACAGTAAACGAAATATTTATGGTTTGACTTGGTATTTAAATAAATGTAATATTGTGGAATATATAATTTCCTTAAAAATAAAAATTCACTGTATCATTAATTTTTTACAAGGTTACCATTGGAGACCGTAAGGGTAAGCGTAGACGGAATTCCACGAAAAACTTTTATTCATAAATAGTACCTACTGTAGTAAGTAAGATATTGTTCCGATGCCGTATGTCATAGTAAAGTATATAAATAATATGTGATTAGATTAGTTTTCTAATGTTACGCTCGCCAGAAAGACAGTTCTTTGTAATAGAAAACAAATCAAAATCATCTCTAAGCGGAGTGTCCCCTTCTCAAATGGTTATCACTAGGGCTCGGATTCTTAGGTAATAAAATATTATTAGTCAATTATATTAAAGAACTGACAATCAATAAATTCATTATACGTATTTTAAAGACCATTGAGCTTATCTTGTTATCACCTTTTTTCACATATTTTGCTAATTAGAACCTTTTAAATAATTGTACACCTTTTTTTGCTTTTTCCACCTTTTTGGCACCTATTTTACCATAAATAGAATACTTCTCACTTTGATTACAAACAAAATAATTGATTCTGTCATGATTCACCAAGCAGTACGTATCTATGTATGTACTCATAATTGAAAGTTAATTAGAAATTAGTTTCTTTTGTCACAAAATATGTGGAAAGAGAAAGAAGGGCTTCAATTTCAATATTAAAGACCATCCAATCTAATAGTAACTTTAACATGCTATATCCGCCATGTTTTCTTCTGATTTCCACATCAAATCAAAATAAAAAATTCACAGTTGCATAGCGTACAGAAATTGTTAATATTGACTACTCAAATAATGAGTCTGAAACATGTCATACATCTCGTAAAATAATTAACTTATTGAAAGATAAGTTTGCAGGTCGCGTAATCTCCCGTTTTGGTGATGTGAATTGGCCACCAAGATCATGCGATATATCTCCATTAGACTTTTTCTCTGGTTCTCTTAAACCCTTAATTAATGCCAATAAACAGCAAACGTTAAATGCCATAATGATAAGCATTATTGGTGTCATCGAAGAAATTAGTGCCGATTTATGTAAAGTGTCTCGAAATTGGTGTTCCAGAAGTTCAAAAGTCATATAATCATATTTAAATAGAAATACCATAAGCCAACAAATAAAATTTAAAAAATCCCATTGATATGTATCTTTTAGGCTGTGTTTATATTATTTCATATACGAATTTATTAATTGAAATTTCGCTGGGCATGAGAAATAAACGAGTGTTTTTTAATTTTTATCATTTCAATTATATTCCAAATATAATTAAATTTAATTTATTTTGTCACCTATTTCATTATGTTAACACCTATAGAGAGAGATTCCTCCCACCCTATACTTCCTTGAAACCCCAAAGTAGTCAAAACAGAGGTTTTGTGAAATCCACGAAGGTTTGTTTATTTTTTCAAATCGTTAGTAGCTTTATTACAAATTTAGTTTCGTAGGGTACGACCAATATCAGTGCGATCCCCTATGGATAACTATAAATGCCAAAGACTAAGTCAATATTATCTAATGTTGCACTTTAATATCAGGAAAAGAAATATGTAAACCTTTAGCGAATCGTAATGAGATCAGTCGTACTCTATGACAGTTTATTTTTATAAAATATAATTTAAAACCATAAGGTATCTTAGGAAGCAATACCTAAATACACTAGGCAAATTTAGACAGCTTGTGTGAGCATTCAATGCGCAGAAGGCGCAGAGCACACCTGAAATATCAACAAAATCGTAACCAATTATTTATTGCTTCAAATTTCTAACTCAAATTATTTTATTTAATGTCTTTGAACTATTTTACTATTTTTTTTTTTCAACTTTAAATTCAATTATGAGGGGGGAGAGGTGCTACAAAAAAAAGTCTCGAAATCTGGACTATATCTGAGAATTCTTCCGACCAGCGAAAGAAATGTGGTACTTGAAGTCTAGTTTTCTAAGATTAAATTGATTCCTTGAAATTTATTTTCCATCCTAATAATTTAAAATCAGTTTAATTGAACATTTTCTGAAAAAGCATTAAGAAAGTTCTAAAAACTTATCGAAAGCTTTTATTAATAATATTATCTAATTTTTATCCAAATATGTAATTAAATTTTAATGAAATCCGAAATTCTCGTTGAAAAGTTCCGTGGATCTTCCACGGAAAGTTTTAAAATCTTATTTTCGGTCCCAATAATTTAACATCATTGAAATTTAAAATTGAAGTTTAAAATATTTCATTTCATATAATAGAAAAAAATTAGTAAAAATGTGCTTATTTTGAGCCTTCGAAACTTACCTAGCCCCTTAAAATTATATCAAAATTCCTCAGATCATTTCGAAATAAATACAAATGATTCTATTTCTGCAATTCTATTTGAATTGGAAATCGTACTGCTACAAATAATGGATATTTTCCTATATAAAAGACCCTTTGATTTTTTCAGATATTATTTCTCTTCAGTCTTGCTAATGACTCCAAAAATCTGAACTCAAATGACTGATTGCATTTTTGTTGGAGACGAGCGATAAAACTAAGAATGCGACAAAAGATCCAAAGCCGCTGCCTTCTTCAAACCTTCATTTAGTGCATTTTTCTTTTGAAATGAACAAGGATTATTTTAAAGTTGCATTTTAGCTCTCTGTTTATCGCGAAATTACGAAAAATCGTTTTTTTTTTTAAAAATGTATAAACGTATGAAGAGGTTTTTACTCCTCTCTTTATATACTCTTTATGTCCATCGTTTCGAATAAATAGAAAACGGAAACGGATTAATAAGAAGTCTAGTACGTTTCATTTACACCTAAATTCATTTTGCAATTTAATGAGACAAAACGATATTCCTTAAATCCATTTTCTCTCGCTTGACACTGGTTTAACGAAATTAAAAATCACTGATAATTATGGAGAGACATTACCATTAAGAATCCAACGTTGGATGAACATGAATAGTTGTGAGAATTTCGTTTTGTGATATGTCAAGTATGTAATATCAAATTTTCCCAAGGACTATCAAATACTAAATTAATATTTCAGTTTTTTTTATACATCAATTTTCAATCTAAAATTGTCTGCGACTGCAGGTTACAGAGCCCCCGAAGATTTCAATTTCTATATCCTGAAAATCGAATAAATTTTAAATTCATATCTCTGGGATCAAGATAATTTAAATTACAGATTTTTTCATTTTTTTCTCCTATAAAATCCTGCCGTGATCTTATGTTGATCGAAACCAGTTAAAATCCTTTGTTGTAATTTTAAACTTGATGAGATTGAAAAAAATAATAAATAAAAATGTTTTTTTTTTATTATTATTATTATTTACCCATTCACCCTCGTCCCTATTTATTTTTTTTTGTGTGTGTACACTTTTTCCATGGCTAAAGTGGAATTGGATGGAGGAAAATGCTTTTTTTCCATAGAAAATCACAAAGCGTTGCACACCGTACCGAACTCGAAATAAAAATCAACCAACAAAACAGGTCCCCATCTCCTGTTTCATATATTTTTATTAAGCAAGGATACAATATGATTGGATTGAATGTATGTGTGTCTGTATTTTATATGGTTTCTTTTCCTTTTTTATTTGGTTAAATTGTACAGTACAGTATATTTATTATAAGGTAAACTATAGTAATAATGTCCTATTTGAATGAAAATATCCAAAAATTAGTCATACTTCGGTAGAAATATACTCTTTCTCTTCTCTTAACCGATGTCTAACTTTATGAACATTTCTGTGCGCAAAATTTTGTTTTAAGATCTGTTATCTGTGGCCGGATTTTGTGCACACACTTTTCAACGTAATTTGTCGTTATATTCAATGTATTTACTCAACCAAATTTTATTCACCTCACTTGTTTTCAACTGGTTTAGAGCTGTTGACAAATATAATTTTTCGTTGATATAAAAATGAGTGGTTTAATATAGAGATAGACATTATTTATCGGAAAAATTTAACAAATAAGAATGAGAGAATGCTGGCTACCTCTCTAAATGTCAGTTTTATAACTAATTCAAAAAATAGTCAATGAAAATTGAAAATGTTGCAAAGTATGTGCACAAAATTCGGGTACTGATTACAATATATCAGATTTTTAAATTTCAACAGATTTAAATAACTGTGATGACTGACACTAATGTATCTCAAATGGCTAAGAAGCAGATTGTCACTTCGTTTATTGGATGAGTAGTGTGTTGGTCGTTGTAATTTAAGTAAAGTTAAGTAAGTCGCTAAGTAAAATTGCATTACAGTATAATAAATATGGCCGCTGGCAGGGAAAGAAACGTCAATAAGAGTGGGGAATATTATTGCAAAAGACATGCCACGGCAGGGCCCCATATTTCCACACTTAGGGTAAGGCGTATATCGAAATCTGTCCATCGACAAAATGTAAGGAATAATCTCGGGAATAATACTAAGTGAAATAAAAACAAACACCCATTGTGTAATGGACTGCAAGTATAGTACGACAGATATTTCCACATCTGAACATCCTCATAAACATCCGACCGGAAACTTCGAATTTTTCAGAGATTGGAAATGACTGGAGATGTCGTCAGACAAGACATTTTTACCCAAATATTATGAAGAAATAACTCCTACGACTGAGTAAAGTTATCATATGGAATATAATAGCTGCTAGAACTGAACTTATAATATTCTCGAGGGTTACCCACAATACCAGCGTATGCTCGGCGATACCAAGTAAATCTGAAAAGCAGCGAACAAGTGGATCTGAACATAAACGCACGGAACATTGCCATCATGTTGTAATGCAAATGTTTAATAAAAGGCAAATGTTAGAAAATGGAATGACACAAATGAAAATATGCAATGAATACCATGCCTTCAAAGTAGTCCCTCTTTGCTGCAATACACGTATGGCAGGGCTTACTACAGCTTTCAAAAACATTTCTGGAACTTGGTCTTTGGTATAGCCATCAGCCTGTCTGCCAATTTTTGTTAATTGAGGGCTTTGATGCTATGAAAACGCGTTTCCCAAAGTAATTTCAGTCTATTGAATAAGAAAAAGTTGCAGGGAGCCATGTCAGGTGAATTTGGAACTTGTTGAATGGACAAAATAAAAACAAAACATAAGGCAAATGGTAGCCTATGAAGCTGAAATTTTAATGGAAAGTCAACAACACTGAAAAACATTCAATAAAAAAATTGAAAAGTCTTCTTTCCTTGTGATCATGTTCATCATTATAATATCAGCCCACTCCCCTGAATGCCTCTCTCAAGGTCTTCCATTTATGTCTGTCCTGGGCATACTATTTTCAGTTATACTTCAAACTCTGTATGTCGACTGTCCCCAGAGTGGATAACCACCGATAAATGGAGTGGTTTCCCGCACACTGTAATCGTAAACGTTTAAGATCATTTCGGAAATTTTTTCTTCACATACTCAGAATGCTTAAAGGACTAGATATACGCCTGCTTAAAAATATGAATTTATGAATGCATAGGAGAGATGGATTATAGACTAGGATGACTAGACATATACCTTTTGGGCATGCAACGGGACGCAACCGGATCAAACATTTTTTGTATACAAAACCTAGAGATTCGCAAACCTTCAAAATCTTCTTGAAAATCTTTTAAAATTCTTCAGATTATTGAATTTTTAAGAATTATTAATTAAAATTAATTAAATTAAAAATAAATTACTATTACGCTGTTTGTGCAATTTTTAGATTTTGAGTTCATACTTTCGTTATTGTCATTATATCTGCCCCGTAGACCATGAGTGGCAGTATACTCTGATCAAATACCTTTCGCCTAAGACACATTTAGGGGAATATTCTCTAAAGGAATATGAATTTCCGTGGTTAGTGAATTTGTTTAAGGATTTGGTTAGTGTGCACTAACAAGCAACAATTTGGTAAAGTTTCTATCTGAGAATTCCTTGATATTCTTGTGATAATACTATGAGTTATGTTTGGGACATGGAACTCAATCAGCAGTAATTTTATTTCAAAATATACCATTTATAGTTTTCACAGATTAACAAAATAATTTGTTTTGAATTTTTACAACGCGATCAAAGAAAGTAATATTGTGAAAAAAATGAACGTGTTATTGATTCATACTTGGAAACTGTACAATGAGTTACTACGTGGACGTGTTTCGCACAGGGATGAGCACCATGAAGGGCGACGTTATACTGCCGTTATAGCCAGAAAACATAAAAGCCGTGCGGAACGTGATAGAGGAGAACAATCAATGCACTTACATCGATATATGTCAGAGGTATTCTCGGAGATAGGTATGACCCAAATTAGAACTTAATAGCACTCAAGAAACATGACACTAGTTATTCATAGAAGACGCATGTTAGTCAGGTTCATTAGTGATGAAACCTGGATCTACTGATAAGTAGATCTACTGGATCTACTTCTGAAGCGAAAAGAATACCGAATGGTACACCACCATTTGTTTGTCACATGTAATTGAAAAAGGGCGTAAGATACGCTCACGAGGACGAATAATTCTGCATCAACACAATCCTCCTCCAACAAACCCTGCTCGAATATTCGAATTTTGGCCGCTTCATGAGTAAAATTGGTGGGTCATCTAACATTTATGTGACATTATCGCCAGTAGTGTACTTGGTTGTATTATTCAATTAAATTCTTAGACCGCACAGCACCGCCAAACAAATCTGCATAATATTTGAGCTCGCACTAATATTGTTAGCTGACGGAACTCAAATAGTAATGCGTGCAGTCATCAAAAAATCGATCAACTGACGGAGGATATTTTGGTTCATGCTCTTTAGAGCATCTGACAGGTTCTCGAATCTCTTGTAAAGTTATACATACTTCGATCGAAGGGTGGAAAACCTGATACATGACAAAAGCAGGTGTTCATTGTCCTCAACGACATTGCATAAGTCACACAGAGGACTAGGTATAGCTTTAATTCTATATAGGTAAGGTTTGTTATAGGAGTGGGTTATGAAGAGACGATTAAGTATTTTGATTTGACTCGGATTCCAGGTAGGGGCTGAAAACCGCGGCTTAGGTGATACTTTGGGAACAATTCTTTGGAAAAAGTGACCGGTTTTACCGGACATGACCTCAAATACATTCTGCCATAGGCGCCAAGTTTCCGCCTTGATTTCGGTGTATGCTTCCTCAATAGATAGAGGTAAGAAGGCTATACTTAACCTACCAAAGGAGCTGATTCTACTATCGATGAAATGGTTACCTTTTCACCATTATTCTAAGGCGGAAAACAAGTTGGAGCGACGATAAACGATAAAAGCCATTTCGTTG